>VXBL01002248.1:188043-198312 GCA_013400195.1 Aramus guarauna
CTCCCCCCCCCCCCATCGCTTTGGACAAATGGGGACGAACAGAGCTGGCGAGCCCCCCGCCCCCAGGCAGCAGCTCCCCAAAGGCGAGGCCAGCCCGCATCCCGGGTGCCAGGCTCCATCTAGTGACACAGCCGGGGACGGCCGGGCGGCAATAAAGCCCGGGAACAGTGCCGACCCGCCCAGAGGCGCCGTACCGGGCCGTACCGGGCCGTACCGGGCCGTGCAGGGCCGTACCGGGCCGTACCGGGCCGTACCGGGCCGCCCCGTCGCGGCGTGGGAGACGTGTGGCTGTGCCCGCCGGCTGCCGGTAACCGGGAACGGCGGTACCCAGCGCTGCCCTGGGGGTTGCCGGGGCCGCAGCGGCTTCGGCGAAGAGGCAAGGTCCTACCCTGCCCTACCTGAGGCTGATTTCCCCATAGTGTGAAAAGCATTCCCCGAAAGCGATTTTTATTTCTGAGAAGGGAAATAAAGGCTGGGCGAGCGCTAAGGCAGGAGCTGAGCTGCGGCGGTGAGCCAGGGCAGCCTCCCCCCGCCCCGGATCGGCTTCCTCACCTCCGCAGAGCCGCTGGATGGGTTTTGAGTTACGCACGCCCACCCCCGGTCCCCTTCCCGGCGCTCACATCAGGGCAGGGGCTGCGGGACCGGCAGCGCCGTCCGACCCAGCCCGTCCCGTCCCGTCCCGTCCCGTCCGTCCCCTCGGGGCAACCGGGACCGCGGGGGTCCGGCCCCGGCCCGACGTGGGGAGGCGCGGTCGGAGCCTCGAAGAGGGGGGAAAGCTCGGAGGTGCGAATGGGGAGGGAGCGACTTCAGGGTGTCCCCTGCGAAATGATGTCATCCGATCAATATTTTCGGGGGGAGTGACCAATCCGACCAATTCCCGCTATGAAATGGGCCCTATATTGGAGCTGGATGCAGCCGAATCGATCGGGCTGATAACGCAGGGCTATAAAAGGCCGGGGGGCTGGCTTCGCCCGCGCTACATCCCCGAGGCGCAGACAGCGCAGGCAGCGTCCTGCCGCCGCTCCGCGCCCCTCCGCACCGCTCCGCGCCCCTCCGCGCCCCTCCGCTCCCTTCCCGCGGCATGGGGCCGCGCCCCACCGCCCGCCCCGCCGCCCTGGCGCTGCTGGGTCTCGCCGCCGTCGCCGTGTCGTTGCCGCTGCCCGACGCCGGCCCGCACGTTAACTACGGCTGGGGGGAACCGATCCGGCTGCGGCACCTCTACACCGCCAGCAAACACGGGCTCTTCAGCTGCTTTCTGCGGATCGGCGGCGACGGCCGGGTGGACGCCGCCGGTAGCCAGAGCCCGCAGAGTGAGTACCGGCGGTAGCGGAGCGGGGACGGGACGGGGCCGCGGAGTTAACGCCGCTCTTGCCTCTCTCTACCCCCGCAGGTCTGCTGGAGATCCGCGCCGTGGCGGTGCGCACCGTGGCCATCAAGGGCGTGCGGAGCTCCCGTTACCTCTGCATGGACGAGGCGGGGCGGCTGTACGGGCAGGTGAGCCGCGACGGCCCCGGACCCCGGTCCCGGCGGTTCTGCCCCGGGCTCGCCTTTCCCCAGGGAGCTTTCCAGCCCGGCCGCCGCGCTGAAACGGCAGGCGAGACCAAAGGGCTGGCTTATTTATTTATGTACTTATCATCGCTGCGGCTGGTAATGGGTTAACAAAGCTTTCAGGTCGTCACCATCCCTTTCTCTCTGTCGGACCGGGGGTTCTTGTCACTGCCACTGCCTGAAAGGCCGTGAGGATTATTAGATGGCAAGGAACCTTTGTTTAGAAAGCGAAATATCTATTGCGTGTCCCCTGCCAAAATATACTGGAAATACAGTCCAGGGCAAAATCGCCTTAATCTTTAAAAAGCCTCATGGGTGGGTGGCTGTTTCTGCCGTAGAAATAGATTAAGTCGGGCCATAGGATCGGAATAATTTCTCACTGTTCAGGTCAGGTATTCTGAAAAAAAACCCCAAGCTTACTCCTTTGGAAGGGAGATGCAGCCAGATGGCTGCCATGCAAACAAGTCCCAGAAACAGGGGGTTGCTCTCCCTGAGATAGCAGGAAACAGAAACAGGATTTTGAGGGGAAGAAGGACTCTTCTCCACTGTCTGACTTCTGAGCTGTGATAACAGCACACCTGTGGGACTCCGAGAAGTTGAGGAGCTGAGTGACCAGCTGACACCACTTTGTCAGGTCATGCTTTTTCCCTAGTTATGTCAGCCTGTCAGCCAGTCATTATTAGCGATATAAACTTGTTTTTTATGCCCCATGAATAAGTTGCCAACTCTAGAATTTGAACGGTAAGATTCAGATTCAGTCTGTGTGTAACTGATCTACAGGAGCCTGCGTTTCACAGAGTGACAGCTTTTTATGATGCCGTAGTAAAGATACAACTTGATTCTACTTTGATTACTCCAGCAAAATTTCTGCTGATTTCAGTCAAGCAAGTACTTGTCTCACTGTCAAAACTCCCGGTATCTTTAATAAGAGCAATAGTGATGTAGTGATGTTTTTGAATGTGTAAATAACATAGGATTAAGTCTTTCTTTCTGAATTTCCTCGCTTTTCGGGGCTAGAATCGATCAATGCAAAGATAAGGTGCATAGGTTCAGACGATATGGTAGGTCAATTATTAGCCTAATGTTTTGATGTATATCCAAAGCAAAATGATCAATGAAAACAAAGCAGAGCCTGGATCCTGCTCCCATCGGAGCTGCAGGCTGGACTTCAGTCATCACAGAAGGTTAAAATACCTTTCATATAACAGTGTTTTGAAGGCACTTGCCTTGACTGAGACTGCGTTTGTTCGTGTTTAGGATTAATTGCGGGGCAAGGGGGGGTGTTCCTGAAAATACAGTGGCACGTAGCCGTGCCATCGCATCTATATGTTGTGGACACCTGCCGTCACCTCTCTGCTAAGAGCCCGGGCAGGCAGCTCTGTAGGCAATTCTCTGCCTTGTCAGCGCTACGCTCAGCAGTGGGAGAATGAAAGGGCAAATACGGCATCTGGGGACTGAACTGGGCAACCACCTGAAACGTGCCCTTTTTTAACACTAGAAAACCGGTTACTAGGGTTGATTTTTGAATGTGCGGTGTGCCATAGCCTGTAGTTTAGGGGAAATGCGTAATTGCTGAATATACTGACACACTATAAATTCCTCCTGTGAAAAAAATAATCTGGAAATACTTAAAGTGTGTTTGGTACTTGTTTAAAAAAAGGCGCTAGAGACAATCCCAAAGAAATGAAGAGGGAATTCTATAGCTGAGACATGTGGGGCACAATCAATAACTGCTGTTTGTAATGCGCACTTGCTCAAGAAGCTTTTTTATTTCATCATCCTTGTTAGTGAGGCTGAGCAGTCATAGAAACAAGGACAGCTAACACCTCAGCCATAAATTTGTACCATAGACACGTATTTTTCTGAGATATAATGTGTGTAGAAAAATAAATATTGCATCATTTTATTTGGAGAAAATACCTTTTTAAAAATTACTTGATTAGTTTAAAAAGTGGCTTTAAAAGACAACCAACTGTATGCACTTGATTGTACTCCATATTACTGGGGGTGTTTGAGAAGGGACTGAAGGGTTTCAAACGTGCTCTCTATTCAGACAGGCAGAGCATTCATGTAAGGACACTTTTTTTCACTGCAGACTGAGACATAATCAGCAATTGTCTTTTATTGACCATGAGTTCAATCACCTGTAGTGACTGAGCCTGAAATAGCACCGGAGTTGTAAGAAATAGGTGCTTGTGTAAGGATCTGGAAAGGTCTGACCTGGTGATGCAAACTCCTAATACATTATCTGTATGGTATAGCACAAATTTATTTCTACAAATTTGTATCTAAGAAAATGCATTTTTCTATACAAAATCTTAACTTGCACTGTTATTAAGTTAACAGTTCTACCTACTGTCTAGTGAGCAAATAACACTGCATTAACTGGTCTTTTGTAACTGCAGCAAACGCTGAGTATAAAAAAAATGGCAATTGCCTTTTTGGTGCTGTTTTACTGATTGGCCATGTTTGTGAAAGCACCCTCTTTGACAGCGCTGGGTTTCTACTGAGCAGATCCTGAAGCCCTTAACATTGGCAAATCTCTAATAGAGCTGGAGTTTTACTCCTGAGGATTGTCGCACTAGGTCTCATGACTGCAGTTAAGTACTGTCAGCAGTTAAGGACAGTTTATCTAAATGAGCACTGTCATCCGAGATTCTTTTTCCCTGGGCTCAGGACAGGATAAGTGTGGTAGCTGTGGAGAAGTATACATCCAGGATTCAAAGATTATTTAATGTGATGGATGTGCGTTAACTTCAGGAGTTCTGGATGAGGTAGGGAGCCAGGGTAGGGTAGGGTAGGGTGGAGTAGAATAGAATAGAATAGAATAGAATAGAATAGAATAGAATAGAATAGAATAGAATAGAATATTTCAGTTGGAAGGGACCTACAAGATCATCTAGTCCAACTGCCTGACCACTTCAGGCCACTTCATCCCAGTGGCTGTGGTCCATGACTGAAGGAGCAGTCGCCGGAGCAATAGTGAGCACTGTGGGTCCCACCTGCGTCCCTGTGGCAGCCAGGCAGAGAGGCAGAGGGCAGCCAGTGGGGTCTGCACCAAATTGGGGTGCCCATGACAAGCCAGAAGGACACCCCCACTGACAGCAGAAGGAAAAGGGCTGGTCGCATCCAAGGTTTATGTTGCGGTTGAATAGAATGAGTCCAGTGAGCATATTTGTAATTCTCGTCACTCCTTGCTGTTCAGCTCAGGTATTCCACTGAGGATTGTTCCTTTGAAGAGGAGATTCGACCGGACGGCTACAACGTATATAAATCAAAAAAATACGGAATATCAGTGTCTTTGAGTAGTGCCAAGCAAAGACAACAGTTCAAAGGAAAAGATTTTCTTCCACTCTCTCACTTCTTACCTATGATCAACACTGTGCCTGTGGAGTCAACAGACTTTGGTGAATACGGTGATTACAGCCAGGCATTTGAACCAGAGGTGTACTCCTCGCCTCTCGAAACGGACAGCATGGACCCCTTTGGCATCACCTCCAAACTGTCGCCGGTGAAAAGCCCCAGCTTTCAGAAATGACTCTGATCACACACACACAGGTTTTTAAAGAAATATTGCAGAATACTGCGGGGGTTTTAGCTTTTCATGTAGTGATATTTCGAACTTTTTTGTGTATTTCAGTACGGAGCCAGCCTTTTCCTTGCAATGTGTTGTACTGGTAAGGGATGAGTGCCCAGAGGCTATTCTCTAGTCTAAAGACTTGCCTATCCATAGTTCTATTTGGAAAAAAAGGATTAAATAAGAAAAGCTTGACAGGTTCATCAGAGTTGGTCCATTACTGTGGTGATGATAAAATAATTAGAATTTTTCTACATCAACTTCATTACCACGTATGTTCACCTGTTATTTCTGCTCATGGGAGCAAATGCAGAAAAACCTTTTTTCCAGTCACGGGGAGGTTAAAGATCTCTTAGCTTCAGAGGCCTTAAGGACAAACACTTGGAACAAAATACGGTTAAGGAAAATCTAGCAAATGTGGTTATACGAACAAGAGTTAGCGCTGTTCCTTGAAAAGCTGCTGACAATGTTCTGGGAAAGCTTTCTGTTGAAAGCACACCACTGAAAAAACAATTCTGCTTGTGTATTGTGCTTTTTCTTCCCTTAGGAAATAAGGGAAGAAAGGGAAAGATTTCTTCCCTCCCTCATTGCTAAAGGGTACTTTGGAAAACTGGATCTTTGATTTCTTTTATAGGTTAATTTACAGTCACTGTGGGATCAGCATCATCCAGCAGAGAGTTCTCATTAACATTAGTGAGAATTCAGTGTATGGCTGGAAGAGGGCACAGAACTAGCATTTATGTTCATCAGGTAGGGACCAAGCAGTTCAAATTAGCGTGCAGACGAAGGTTCTGTTGTATATACGCATGTATGTCGTTAGCAAACAGGGAGAAAGACTGAAAATGGATGATGTATAGGTCAAATCAATTGAAAAATAAGTTTTCTGTTTCGTCTTCAACCATCAGCAATTCTTTCAAGTCCCTTCCAGGCTTGATCCTGCACCGATGGGAATCAGTGGAGAGACAGTTCAGTGACTCAAATGCCGCAGAACTGGGTCAGCCGTGCCATTCTTCTTAGAAAGGGGTGATGAGTACCTCGGATGTCTGATGTCTGCAGTTCTGGTCTCCTGTTGTAATGAATTGATGAAGGAATAACCAAGGTGAAACCAAAGGAAAGAAAAAAAAAGAAAAAAAAAAAAAAAGGAATGTAAGAGAAGGGTTCAGGAATTCTACTCATTTCCAAAGGTTCATTTATAACAGAGATTTCTATACCAAAAAAAAAAAAAACCCTCTACTGAAAATACTGGTGTTCTTCTGACCTAGCACTTCATTGCCAATGCAATATTTATAATTAATTTATTGAATACATACATCTGTTTATTTTGTTACTGTTATTTATGCTCAAAATTCTATTTATATACTCCTGAAGGTGGGTTTTTTAGTTGTAACAGATTTTGTGAAGTTTTGTAATCACGAAATTTTAGCAAACGATAACTTTTTAAATTTCTGTGCATTATCGGTAGTGTAATGTGTACATTTGCAATAAAAAAAAAATCATCTTCAACACAGAAATCTGGCTGACTTTTTTTTTTTTTTTTTTTTGAGGACTTCAAGGAGCTTTAGCAAACCATGGCATCTGGCTCTGCAGCAGCCATGTGAAGATGGAGTCCTTTGTGAAGGTCCCATAGTTGAGGTACCACAGAGGAGGACACGGACAGACAGAGGGGTTTTCCCAAAGCTGGGTAGTGAACACCAAGGCTGGAATTCGGGTCTATCTGCTGCCAGTTACTGATGTGAAACAGCAAGTCTAAGAAAAATCTCTCTGTTATGGAAGGGTTTTGGAAATAGCTCATTACATTATGACCTTGAGAAACATGAGGGTCACACCATCTAGTCCTTAGTTATTGTATCTTCTTGATACAATAAATGAGTGAAGCTCAGCTTTAAGCTGTATGAGTGTGTCCTGATGTTTTCCTCCCATTCCTCATCATTTAATCATACCGTCATAGAATTATTTAGATTGGAAAAGACCTTTAAGATCATCGAGTCCAACCACTAACCTAGCACTGCCAAGTCCACCACTAAACCATGTCCCCAAGCACCACATCTGCACGTCTTTTAAATACCTCCAGGGGTGGTGACTCCACCACTTCCCTGGGCAGCCTGTTCCAATGCTTGACAACCCTTTCAGTGAAGAAATTTTTCCTAATATCCAATCTAAACCTCCCCTGGAGCAACTTGAGGCCATTTCCTCTTGTCCTATCGCTTGTTACTTGGTAGAAGAGACCAACACCCACCTCACTACAACCTCCTCTCAGGTAGTTGTAGACCTAGGCTGGCAAGTACTGCCTGTAGACATCATCGGTTATATTTCATCTGCGATAACGCAGTTGTGGATTTGCATCTATTCTGTAAAACATCCCTTTTATATGCCATTTATGTTGTTAAACCCCATCATTCGCACTTCAAGGTGCCGGACACCAAAAGGAGTGCTAACCTCCAGCTGCTCGGAGGAGGTGATTCCCCCCGGAGATGGGAAAATCCCTGTTGGGGTGGTTTCTCTGATTCTTCTTTGGCTGTGCAAAATCCACCTGCAAGATGCAAAAAATGGTGTGGGTGGAAAGCTGCCTGCTTTTAAAAATGGGAACCATACTCAACAGTGCAACTTGGGACAAAACCAATCATTTTTGCCTGAAAAAAATGTTGATTTCTGGCAGGAAAAGAGACTGAATGTTTCTGTTTGGAAATGCTGTGAGTCACAGGAATTGCAATTTCTTGGCTGGCAAACATGACCCGTGGTGTTTCCCATTCTCCTTTGTGCTGAGCCACTGCCACACATCCGGAAGGGAAGGTTCCTGCTCCTCATGTACTGGGAGATGTGGTCCTGATTTTCAAGTTGTTTTATTCCAAAGGTTTTCAGGCTTGGGGCATTCTGTTTTTCTGGTTTTCATTTCCAGTTTTGATTGGACACTATGTTTTCTTTGAAAATTAGATACCTTTCAAGACCCTTTTGTAAAAAATAAAACAGCAAATAAAATAAATATGAACTTCTAAAGTTTGGTCAAAAATCCACTTTTACTTTTCTGCTAAAATAATGCACAGTTTTGATGGGAAAGACAGCAAATAACAGAGTTCAGAGGGTACACTGTTCAATTTAACCAGTGAGAGATTTTTTAAGTTGATGTAACATCGTTGTTTGTGAATATTGCTCAAGAGTGCAAAGATGAGCAACCTTACATTTGTGAACACCATCTTCAGCTCTCTAGTGGCCCTGTTTGCTGACACCTTCGGATTTGCATCTTCCACCAGCAGCACAATGTTTCTTACTGTAACAACATGGTTAGAGGTTGGTTGAATATTTATTCAGACGGAGAGAAGAATGCCAGGAGCTAAATTACCCACACCGCTTCCTGGAGCACTTTAGTTTTCCTTGGAGGTTTCCCATCCAAGCTCTGACCAGACCTGGCTGTTTTGCTTATAAAATCTGACAAGATCACATCTTGCGGTGGAAGGATTACTGGAAAATGCTTTCCCTACCATCAGGCACCTGAGTTGGTCAGGAACTTGGTGTGCAAAACCTTGAAACACCATTGCCTTTGGTGCTGTGGGAATGTAAACACCACCACCACCATTCACTATATGCATCCCGGTTGATCATAGTTTCTCAAAGACGGTAGGACAATTGCAGCACTTGCATTTGCAATAGTACATTTTACAGCCCTAAAAGGTTTTTAAAGGTCAGGTGTCAAATGTCTCCTTGTGAAGTCTCAGTTAGAAGCTATGATGTGCAAATACGAGTTGTTAGGGTAGTGGGAAGGCTGTAGGAAAGGAGATACTGGGCGTCTCCATTTCCACTTTAGGGAAGTGTAAAAAGCTATAAAACTTTTATTCAAGAGCTGTAATATCAACTTTACCTCTGCTCAAAGCACTGAAACGATGTTCACGGAAAATTTGGGACCGCTCTTTCTACTCTGTCAGTTTACTTTGCATACGGGTGGAGAAAGACATGATAAATTAAATGAATGTACTTTCTTTCCTCAAAAATGTATGGAAGCTAACCCTGCTTTTGGGCACCTTCGGACACGATGAAAGCAGAGAGGCATTTCCCTTGGAAGCGAATGGGAGTGCAAAAGAGACGTCACTAGGACCCCGAATTTGGGGTGAATTTGTGACACTCTAAGCACACAGCAAGTTTATCAGGAACCCTGTTGGATGCGACTGATGCTTGAAGCTATGTAAGAACGCCCCAAAACGAGACGAGTGTTTTGTAGGCTTCTTGTCTAGGCATTATTATATTTTCAGCATTTTTCATCAATCCCACTATCTACTGAGATCAAAGAACTTGTTTTTCATTAACTTCCAGGGCAAGATTTAAATCGTAGTTATTAGCTTAGAGGAAACCTTCAAAGACACCTCCTGTTTCCACAGATGGCCAGTGAACAATCCGCGTTTGCTTGCGACTGTGTGGCTGTAGAGCAGGCGGGTGTTGTCACCTGGCAAACCCTCCGCGTTTTCATGTGGGAAGCAGCGATATCTACGCTTTAACTTAATGCAGAGAAGAAACTGGCTGACTGACTACAGTTCCTCTCTATAAACCCGTAAAGCCTGCTGCAACTGAGCATTTTTAATAAACTGCATCTGGTTAGCTAAACCTTTAGCAGCATGACTTTATTTTCTCTCTAATGTAGTTTTAATTTTTTTTCTTTAGACACATCCCTGGGTTTTAAAGCTGGTTTTTCGAGTCCTCTGCCCTCCTGTGTTTGATTCAGAGGGTGACAGACACCCTGTACCCCTATTTAGATTGGCAGGCTACTTTGGTGTGCCCAGGGCCACCTTTTCATTCAGTATCTGGAAAACAACGGTATAACATTAAAATATATCCTTATAAATGCTTTCTTTCACAGCGTTGAGCTGTAATAATACCTAAATGTCGTAACAAAGCACTCTAGAGCGGCACACTAAAGTTGAGTTCGGGTATTTACATTAAAAATATTTACATTGTGGTTATATACATCAAAAATATACTACTCGAAAATCAGATTCCTCTCGGGTCAGTGCAAAACCGGCTCGCATCGGAGCGCAGGATGTGTGCTGCTGGAACCCCGACTTCGTGTGCACCGACCACCACCTGCGCTGGCTGCTGAGCAAGCACGGAAAGGTGCTCGAGAAATCAAAGAATTCAGCGTCAATAATTTTTATCCCCCC
>VXBL01002248.1:198363-230538 GCA_013400195.1 Aramus guarauna
CCCCCGGTACTACGACTCCTGATAGTTTGACGGACCAAAAGACCAAAACTGATCTTTTCACCGTTACCGCTAATTTTTTCCCGTGCCACCTCCAGCTCACACCCCGATTCCCGGCGGGGCACTGAGGTTTCCCTACAGCCCCCGGCCCCCAGCGATACCAGGTGCGGACCGGCCGCTCCCCGCNTGGGGCTGGTGGGGAGAGCCTTGGCGGGCACCCGGGGGCCCCGGGGCGCTGGGCTGGGCTGGGCTGGGCTAGGCGGGGCTGGGGCGGCCTGGGTAGAGGGAGGGGATCCGGGGCCTGGGCCTGGGCTTCCACAGCCGGCGGTAGGAGCTGAGAAGGAGAAAGTGAGGGGTGAAGGACGGGAAATAAACCTGAGGAAGGAGAAGGGCGCGGGAATTCAGCGAGCGACCTGCTCGATCTTGGCTCTTCCACTGTGTGGAAGCTTGACCCGGAGTTGTGAGCTGGTGGTTAGGGGTGTTATTCTGGTGAAAGTACTGAGCTGGATTGCAGAGTGCGTTGTTCTTGGCAAATTGTTGTAAGCTTGTTTGAGGAGATCACAGTGTGCATAATTACACTTTCATTTAAATCAGTGTTATGTGATATTTCTAAACATGGATAGTTGGAGTTTGGAGATGATAACAGCACGTTTTTGTTTCTGTGAGTTGCTTGTGTACAGTGTGAGTTTGATATGCAATGAAAATAGGTGTGAAAAATTATACTTCTGTCTTTACAGATTTCATGGTGAGGGGTATCAGGAGGGGTATGCTGAAGGCAGTCACGCTGGAGTTATTGAGGGAAGGAGGTATGGATCGCTCCACGGTGCCAAGATTGGGTCAGAGGTAAATAAGAAAATACTTCAGAAATGCGATGGTTTTGTCATTAAAAAAATATTGTAATAGAGAAACTGTGGGGCAAAGTCTGTTATATTGGTAGTCCGAGGCCTGCTCTGTTATACTACTTTGTACACGTGCAAGAGGGCCCGTAAAACTAGTTTAAAGGTGGTATTTTGGTTTGAACAGCTATCATAGAATAGTTTGGGTTGGAAGGGAGCTTTAAAGGACCTAGTCCAACTCTTCTGCAGCAAGCAGGGACGTTTTCAGCTAGATTAGGTCGCTCAGTTGAATAGATGGTTTTATGTTTTCTCAGCTTATTTGCTGTATGGTATTTTGGTTATTTTTTTCTGAAAGGGAAGAAGAGACAAATGATTGTTTTCTGAACAACCTTGTTTCATTTTATCATAGACTGTACATTTATTTTTGCAAGCCAAAATTGTGGCTAAAGGCTCTTTCCTGTACCGTGTCCTGTGGCTCAGCATTAGGGAAGAACATGGAACATTGAGATACCTTGGCTGTGAACCATAAAGGGATGATTCTGGGTGTCTCTGTTCACTCATGGTTATTTCTAATACTGGGAGAGTTTATTGGTTGAGGCACTGTTATTCTTTAGTGTATGGAGTCAGTTCTGCGTGTTGGCACACTCATGCGATGGCATACCTGAATCAATAAGCCTTCCTAGAAACGAAAGGGCCGGAGAGTGGTGGTGAGGCACCTTAACTTATCTCCTATGTCCAGCTCAAGTTTATCATAACATGGGGTGTGTTCAGTGCTGTACAATGTAGTTATAGTATTTTTGGACCTGAACTGGTTTTTTTCAGCTTTGATGGAAAACTGTACTACAGGATTCATGGCAGGCCATCCAGAGGGACCTTGACAGGCTTGAGAGGNGACAGGACAAGGGGTAATGGGTTTAAACTGAAGGAGGGTAGATTTAGATTAGATGTTAGAAAGAAATTCTTCGCTGTTAGAGTGGTGAGGCACTGGAACAGGTTGCCCAGAGAGGTTGTGGCTGCCCCATCCCTGGAAGTGTTCAAGGCCAGGTTGGATGGGGCTTTGAGCAGTCTGGGCTAGTGGAGGGTGTCCCTGCCTATGGCAGGGGGGTTGGAACTAGATGATCTTTGAGGTCCTTTCCAACCCAAACCATTCTATGATTCTATTTCAAGTACAACGCTACAAATCTAAATCTGTTTGCTCTTTTGAAGCCTTTGGGTACTTTGGCATTTGTCCTTTTGGTATTTTTGGTTTCAGAAAGTTAATTACCTACAGAAAGAGCAGTAGCAATTGTGTAAATCCATTTTGCAGTGAGGAAGGCAAAATGTCAAATTCTGAAAGGATGGTTATCATAAAATGTTGGTTTGCATTTGGGTGTGATACAGAGATGTACAGTGATGAAATATTTTCCTCCTTGTGCTACAACTATGTAGTTGCAAGACAAGAATGTTAAACAGCGGCCTCCAAAGCTGAATAGTTTTATACAAAATGGCCCTAGAAAGACCATAATAGAGGAGTGCTCTAATCTACTTGTATTAGGGAAGCTCCAGAGGACAGTGGGATTGTAGTCAGCAAGTCACGTTAAATGGGAGAAAGAGTGATTTGGGTAATCTTAGACCTGTCGGCCTATTTTGTGTCTTGGGCAAAATTATGATGCTGATCTAATGCTGGCCTTGCTTGATAGAGAATCAAAGAAAGATGTTCTAGTTCAAGCGTGTCTGGTTTTGGGCATATCCCTCAGGCAGGCTTAGGCACAGTATCTGCTTGGGCTCAAGCAGAAGATTAGCACTGCACCCCTGTGATAGAGCAGTGCTAATTAAGCTGAGAAGTCTGCAGCTAGGTGTTCAGCGACCAGGTGTGTTTTACCATAGCAGCTTGTGTTTACAGCAGTGGTAACTGCTCTGTCAGTTATCTCCATTTACCTTGGGTCTCTAAGCAGTCCGCTAAACTTTGTTTCAGATGTCTGTATTGCTTTCTGCGAATGCTAAGTCACTTCTTTAAAAGGGGCTCCAGCTGACTTATCCAGTTGGTGCATTGAAGAACTTATCTGTATTCCTATTTCATTTGGTGTCCAAAGTTGTAATGAGAAGTTCTGACAGCAATGCTAGCTTAGTCAGCTCCTTGTGTTTTTTTTTTTGATTCCATGCTACCCTCTTGAATGAGGCTGGTAAAATTGTGTATTAACTCAGAAAAAAGCATGGTTTCCTCTTTGGTTGACTTGGTAGCTCCCTCAGTCCAGCTGGTATACCTTTTTGTATGCTGTGCGTGGGCTGCTTAAACTGGCAGTGCTGCAAAAATATTTACCGAAACTTCTTAAGGAGGTTGTTTTCTGTCTCCCTACTACCACATTTTAATAAATTTGGAGGTTTGAAGCATATAAAGTATGTCTACTGTGTTGCAGAATTACTTTTTATGCTGCATTTTAAATATTTTATCCTTTGATGTTAAATGGATTCTTACAAGAAGTTTTCTGACTGTTATACTGTGTAACACAGATAGCCCTTATTTATTCTACCCTAATTTACTGAACTTTCCAGTGTGGAAACATGTTTGTATATCCAGTGATTTGTTTCCTGAAGAATGGGGTACACTGTAGTGCTTTGGTTTTGTTTGACTATGTATACTACACGTGTATTTTTTTTTTCCCCTCATGACATTGTGATAAATTTGCAGATTGGCAGCTACCTTGGGTTTGCACTGACGTGGCAGTGTCTGCTCCAGAAATGCACAGATGAAAAGAACAGGTAAGGTTAAAAAAATTAAAAAAAAAAAAGAAAAAATACTGTTCCTTTCATACTGTTTCAAGATACGGTGCCCAGTTTTGCCTCTTCCCCCATGCAAAAGAAATACTGAAAAGCAGAAGAAAAGTGAGTAGAGCGGGGTAGGGTGGTATCATGTGCTGGACCATGTGATAATGAAAAGAGGATAAGGGAACTTGGTTTCTTCATCCTGGAGAAGAGAAGACAAGGGAGATACCTAGTTGTACCACATAAGAGAGAGTTCTAGATAAGGTGGAGACATGTTCCTTGCAGAAGTGCACAGTGGAAGGACACAGGCAACTTTCACAATTTGAAACAAGATAAGTTCTGCTGGGGCATAAGGAGAAGGTCCTTTCCAGTGCAGGTAGCTAAGCACTGGGACACGTTGTCCAGAGAGACTCCAGAAGCTTCATCTTTGTAGATTTTCAAAATCTGGTTGGCGATTGCCCTGAGCAACCTTATCTAGCTTTGAAGTTAGTCCAGCTTCCACAGAAGGTGGACTAGATGACCTCCAGCTGTCCCTTCCAATCTATATTTTTCTATGACTTTCATTCTTTTCTCCATAATTTTTTTTCTGGCCAGTTTTGATTATTTTATCTGACAGAATTGCAACTGTATTGTCAACCATTTTGATGTGTGTTCTGGTGAACTTTTTATTGCATTTCTTTATTTTGCTCAGTCATCTAATCAATGATTCTGAAGATTCTTGAGTATTTCTCAACTTTTGGCGAGTAAGTTAAAACTGAATCCTTAACTTTGTCAGTTGTGCTACAGCTTAATTTCTGATTATGGCTTAAATATGTATGAAAACATATGAGAGAAGTTGAATTAAAAAAGGATGGAGGGCTGAATTCTATGCTCTGAATTATTGTATATAACTATTAATATAATTTTCATATTGATGGATTGAAAAAGCTTCTGTAGTAGGCTCATTGTTTTTTCTGTTTTGATTTTTTTTTTTTTTTTTTTGGTAGCAAAAAGATAAGGGCTCTGGATTCATTAATAGGGATGATTCAGAAATTCCCATATGAAGACCCCACTTATGATAAGCTGCAAGAAGATCTGGAAAAAATCAGAGGAAAATTTAAACAGGTTTGTAGGATTAAATTGTTATTTTAGCACAAAATGGTATTAATTTCTGAAAGTATTTTTGTCTCTAAACCTGCAGAGTATTTGTGCAGAACAACTGTTGTTCTCCTTTTGCAATCATAGTAAAAATACTTGTACTGAAGTGAATTAAGGGAAAATACTTAATGGCTGAAAATTCGCTAACCAAGAGCAAATACAAATTGAAAGAAAAATATTCTTTCAATGAAAATTGAATATACTATCTGACAGTGAATTACAAGTGAGACCAGAAGAAGAGAAGTAGAGGAATTGAGAGTTTTGTTGAACATTCGTCTTGGAAAACAGATGCTTTGAAACACTTTCATGTATTCTTTTTTAGGTTTGTTCAATGCTAAATATTCAGTCTGATTTTAGAATCGGTACTGAAAGATCTTCACTAACATTTTGAATATAACAGATGAAGATAAGTATGGATGACCAAAGAAGAAACATTAAAAGAACAGATAACTGGAAAAGTATTTATCTACTCTTATTTTAAACAAAATCAAAACAGTGAAGAGGTGCTGAATATTAAAGGAGAAAGGGAAAACCATTGAACTTGCAATAGTACTTCTCAGATGTCATTTAACATTTGTTATCTCCAGGTTTTGTTTAGGATTGCTGAAACACCAGTGTGTAAACCTGTTAAATAGAAATATTTGCTGTAATTCTTCACTAGCCTTGCACTGACGGATTAATTCCTCAAAGGGAAAATGTACACATTTGCAAAGTTTCCTTATTTAAAAGGTGTCTGTTACTTAAAAATTTGTGTATGCAGATCACTGAGTTTACACAATGTGTAGATATTGTAGATGAAGTAAGATATAATCCATTACATGCAGACTTTGCAGTAGGAAACGTTTTTGTGCATAAAGGGTAGAATGACAAATGAAATGAGAATACGAGGGAGAAATACCAGGATACCTGCTCATAAAGTATCTGCCGTTCAGAACATGAAATTTGCACTTTCCACAAGTTCAGCAGACTGATGCAGTGTGTGGGGGGAAAAAACACCAAACCCCCACAAAACTCAGCAATATAAGTGATCAGTGAGAGAAACGTGACTACCAGAAGAGTTGTGATACTGATACTAGTATTTACTAGTACCTTTTATCGAGGAATAGCTTTTTAGTTTCCAGTCTTGCAGATACATTCTTTAGTCTCATTCAAAAAAATGGATGCTGTCAGCTAAATGTATTCTGCTATGTTAGTTTAAGAGAAATACAGTCAATTATTTTACCTGAAAAGTGTTTTAGGCTGGGCTACTAGGTGTCATTGCATACCACGTGCAATACAGTTATATAATGAATGTATACTTCCATCAGTTGTGACGTATACACGTCTGGCTAAGTCGACATGGCATAGTGTAGCTTCATAGAGATAGACTGGACTATCAGGGGTATCGAAAGCTGTTTGGAGGGGAAGCTATCTCAGGTGAAGGCAATGTTTTAATATGGCCACATCCTTGAACAGCACTATTTTGTGCCATCTAGGCTCCAATTTTTTATTTGTGCGGCTTTTTTATTATACAAGAAAATAAGCAACTTGAATTTTTAAAATGTTGACTGTGTATTCACATCTGGGATATGAGGGAGGTGCATTCTGCTAAAATTTTTGGATTTTGGACTCTGAAGATAGAAGTTTTTCTGACAGTATGGAGGGGCTGATGAGCATATTTATTGACTAATTTCAAAATAATCTTTTACTTTTTGTCTGTTTCCTGGGTATGGAAGTATGCCAGTGTCAGAGCCTTTTTTTAATAACTAGTTGCTGGTGTACTTTGTTTGTTTGTTTAATTGTCTTAAACATGTAAGTGTTCAAACAGCTTTGATACGCATAGTGAGTGTCAGGGCCATCTAGTGGAGGAGGTCATTGTAGTGTGTAAGAATGTAAGAGTTCACAAATATTTATATAGATAGAAGTTGTTAAAATAGAGAGGACAGAACATATGTGCTGTGCACATAATACAACCCTTCTGATTATGTGGTGGATTTCTTTGAAATAAAGTAATATTGAGGTAGGATTCATTTGTAGCTTGTTTCATCATTTGAGACCCTGGAAGGGACATGACAGCATTGATAGTATCTTCATTTAGGGCAATTTGATTAAGCTGGCTTTTAGTTGTTACGCAGTTAAACCACTAGGAACCAGAACAAGCACCAAACTGCAAGTATCTGAAAATAGAAGCAAATAAAATAGCATATCCTGTAATCTCAGTAAATAGGGAGGCACAAACCAAAAAGATTACATACTAGAGAAAAGAAAGCTGATTTGACTTTATAATCACTTCAGAGAAATCGAAATTTGAAAAAGTTGCCTCTGCATCCACAAAACAGTTCATTTTTGCAAATCAAAGTATTTTATGTCTTTACTTCAAATTAAGGAAAGGTACTAGATATTAATCTGTGATTGACTCAAAATATTTTTTGTTGAAATCATGAATTATACTTTAAGTAAACTCACTCTTGATCTTGGCCTGAAAAAAGACAGTTTTGTTGTTCTTCTGAATGGTAGTGCAGAGAAAAGTAAACACTGGAGGTTTAAGTATTCATGTTTTAAAACATGGCCTTTTTTGGAATCTTTGTACATGACTTACAAAAATGTATGTAAAAGCAAGGGAAGGGATGCGAGAGCCCCAAGTATCTGGGAAGCATTTGATTAATAGTGGCGTATGATACATAAGTTATCTGCAAAGTGCTGCTATAGAGATTGTATCGAAAACAAAATTTTTGTTTGACTAAGGAGAGAAAGGATCTTTGCAGATCAAGCAGTTAATGACTACTTTTGCAAATCGGTGGCTAATTTTCTTGTATTGCTTTAATTTTATTTATAACAAATTTACATTATGAGAATACATTATTTGTATTATGTGTGTGTAATTTTTATATATATATATTATAAAGATTGTAGCAATCAGGATTTCAAACTGGGATATACCAAGTTTAGGGTTGCCTCTTACAGGTCTTTAATTTAGCTCTGAATGTGTGTACACATTGATGGAGTCTCGTATTCCACAAGTCTGTATTTTTCTGAATATCTTCTGTCTCATGTCTTTTACGCGCCTGATGGTGTTTATTAAATGAGGTACGGTTAACAATTCTGTTGGATATGTAGTCATATACTTTCTTTGGTGCCAACTTTTTAAACTCTTTTCTGCAAGAAAGTTGGGGGGTTTTCTGTGATGTTCAGGGCTGTAACAGTGGAGTCTTCACAGCACGCTTTAGGGGTAACTTTTTACCTTGTTTATAGCTAAGGAATTAAAGCCCAGGTTACATCAAGTATATTGATTTGCCTTAACCAATGTGAGATGTCTAACAAGACTCCTTCCAAATAACTTTACATTTTGAGTACTTGAATATTTCAGAATGTGCTTCTTGCCAACATCGAGAATGGATATGAGTACTGGCTTTTTTTGCATGTTTGCATTTTTGCCTGTGTTTCTCAGATGAGTCATCTAGAAAATGAGGAACATTACACACCTGTGTAAGGTGTGTGCTTAAGACAACTAGAATGCTAGTGGGCAAAAAAAAAAACCATCAAAATTTAAAAAAAAAGAAAGGATTCAATTTTGTGAGATCTTAAACGTATGGTTTCTTTTCTTTCGGCACCTTTCCTGTTAAAATCTTCCTAAAGTCTATAACAAATTAAAGCAAATTCTTATAAATACCTTCATTAGTTTCACACCCTGCTTACTCATCCTGTGTCTCAAATGGCCAGGACTCTCATTGAAGCAAATGCTGTGCTATCGTTAAAGACTTGATCAGAAGACCTTTGCAGAGAGGCTGAATAAAGCTTCTACGGACCACGGTGATTCAGACGCTTCCTGGTTTGAATAATTGACTTTGCAACTTCAGTATTGCTTTAAAGACTGGTTGGAAAAATACAGGAAAAAAAATGCAATCTCGTAGGTGATAATATTGGCTATTAATAAGTGGGACATAGAGCTTGTGGCTGTGCTGTATCATCAAACAGGTTTGAAATTTGCAGAAGTGCTTGATCTCTTAAGAACAGTTAGGATAGAACATTTCTGCTAAAATTATTGAAGTTGCTAAGACTTTAAATATATTGCTGTATTCATGACCTCTAGTTAGTGCTCAGTAGTTAGGGAGGAATGTTTGAAACATTTAACTTCCAAATTTCTGACTTGCCTGGGCTGCGTTCTAGCTTGTTTTCTTTCTTCATGATCATCTCAGCTGAAGTTGTAGAATACAGAATTTTATTAAAAGGTGGATACAAAGCTAATTACTGCTAGTGTACTGAAGTCATTGCAGTCCAGAAGGCTTGTAATTTTTCTTTCTACGATATGTGATGAGTAGGAGAAATAGTTTTGAGGCATCAGGAGAGAAAGGTAAACTCTGACTAGAGTGAATTCATTCCCTGCAGAATTGCATGCTGATTCAATGCTGTCTTATAGCTGTGGGATCATCAGCTGCTACTACCAGATCAGCCATCACTACAACATGGATATCTGACTTGTGTCAGATGTATCTGTGTCATTGTACTACATCAGAAAAACAGGATGGAGTTTGTTAAAGCCTCCTAGTAAATTAATAAAACTCTTGTTCTATCTTCGTTAAGCAGCATACTTTATTTCCATCTTTTGTAAATGGTAATGTGAAGGAGATCAATTTCAGCTTTGAATGAACATCTGTAATCAACAGAAATGGGTGAATAAATCAGAAAAAAAAATCTCAGTGTGGGATTATTTGCTTAAGAATCAACCCTGGAGGAGTAGTCTAGCTCATTCAAATCCTGTTGCATTATGATAATTTACATGTGGATGTGTAAGGAAAGTCTGGCTTCCCAGTTTGACATGCCTTGTTTGGGTATGTGACTTTTTGATCCGATTGCTATTGAAGTATGAAATATATAAGCAACAGTGTTCTCGTATACATGTAGAACCTGTGCAAACTCGTGTTGCTAGCTTTCTGGATATACACCATTTAGAGGGAGAAAAAAAGACTGATTTAAACACTTTTGTTTACATAGCATACATTCAGATAAAATTAAGAGTTTCAATTTTTCAGTAGATCAGTTCCAAAGTTTATAAATAAGTTTTTTGTTTTTTGAAGAGATGCAAGAGAAAGTTTGATCCCTATGATGTATTTGTGAATGCTTTTTTACACCTTGGCAGTGAATACAACATCCTCTATTTGAACAAAGGGAGAGGTCTGTCAAAAGTCTGCCTGCACCCGAATACTCCACAGTGCTTTAGAGTAAAAACTGATACCCTTTTGAGATATATGGCATACCCCACGGAAAGAGGTCAAATAATCTGAATTTTCAAGGGTTTTAGTCCATAAATCTTGTTCTGTTGACATCTTTTTGTTCTGTATGCATCTACGTCTCTTTTTGAGTCCTTTTTGAATGTAAAGTTTTAATACCAATCTCCACATAAGGTATACAAGAAAAGAGCATTAAAAATGGAATCTTTTATTTATAAAAATCATGCAACTACAGGCCTGGATCTAATATTTATTTATTCACAAGCTGCCAAAGCTGTATATTTTATTAGATATAGCCTTCTGTTTCAACATCTGATTTAATAATCTTAGATTATTTTCTAGTTCTTCTGAGTTTATTCTGAAATAAAAGTGGATGCCTTCTCCTTGGGTGGCTTGTTTGAACATTTATGGGTTTTTTTTATAATGTCCTGTAATTAGTTGGCAGGGTTGCATGCTTGAAAGGGAATGCTGATGATATTAACAAGTGTCATTTTCTGGAGAGAAAGGTGTGGGCATGCGAGATGAGAATAAGACTCCTTGTCAGGGTCATTGCTTTCTTAAGCAGTTTCTGCAATGAAGCACTAAATATTTTTGACAAAATGCTCATGTTGGTGTGCCTGATGATCTTAAGGATATAGTTTGAAATCTGCTGGAATGATGTGAAGTCCCTCTGGATTAGAATCTTTATTTCTGATGGGAGTTTGTTCAGGGCATTCCACAGAAGGTTGTAACAAAGCTGGATCAGGCACATAGAGCAATGTGTGTGTCTGATCCTGCATCTCATTCTGATCTTCTTAAAGAGAAAGGCTTTGGTTTGAAACAAAAGGTTTAATATTTCTACTAATCTTATAATTCTTCATATTCTTGGTGCTACTCAGTGTGAACGTTAGTGCATTTTGAATACTGTCCTCTGCAACTTCTTATGGCGATAGGTTCTGGTGTAATTACAGCCTAAAACTTCAGCTTTCACAGTTTGGCAAGTAACCATGAAGATTCTCATTTTACAGTCTGACAGTGTTGGGTTTTTTTAATGGATAAAGATATGACAGTACACATTACCACAGAAATGTATATATTGCCAGGGAAAATGGAGATTTGGGACGTGTGAAATGAGTTCTGTGGCAAGTTTCCAGTTGCAAGTTTTGGTGTGTAGGATTGATGTATCACTGCCAACTAGAGCAATCTGGTACGGAAGCACTTCAGTGTGTCCCAGCATTTTGAATTGCAGAACCAGCTCAGCCTTTCATGGCATTAAAAATAATATTACTAAAAAAAGCTTTGTGCGCTATTTTGAAAGCAGTCTTCTAAGTGTATAACTTCATGCACTCAAACTCGAAAAATATCGGTTTCCATAGCAGAGACAAGAAGAGAACTTTGAGCTCTTGAATTCTTTGGGATTGTCTAGACTATACAGTGCAATGGGGTAATATCTGGGCTAAAATTAAAGCCAGCTTAATGCAGCAGAAAGAGTATCCCTGTTAGAACAAAGCACTGATCTAGCTGATGAACAATGCCAGTAAATATCCAAATAAGCTCTGTTTTAGCACTGCTTATACAGTTAGTTCATTTGCAGCTAACTTGAATATCTCTTTGACGTCACACTGATTATTCCTACAGGAGTATTTATTCCCGAAGTGTAATAATTACACTCAGCATTTTTCATCCTAAGATTCTGTAAGTACTTTGCAACTTCTGAGCATATGTATAGCTCTGTCAGATGGTTCTATCCTATTTCATATACGTATGTAATTGGCTAATAATACGGCATTCTGTATATCTGTTTGTGGCATGGCAAAATGGCCTACAAAAGATTTAGAATAGGTATAAGAAATAGCATAGAGCTTTTACCTTGAAAAATTAGAAAACTTGATTGTAGCTGTGTAGAATTTGTACTGATGGCATCTGAAATAGTGGCATACTAACTGAAAGAATTTAACTGGTGTTCGTTTATAATAAAATTAGAGAGTTTATTTTAGCAAAATGTTTAGGTAGAGAAAAGATTGATTATTCAGTCTCTGCGTCCCAACCCTGCACTAGACAGAATTAGCATCTGTATTTGTCACTGTCTTTCATTTTGATTGTTTAGCAGCATATTTTGCTGCTTTATCTCAATGTAATAGTAATCACAATTTTTAACCTTCAGCATCTTCAGGATTCTGGGGAATTGTGAACACTGCATAGAATCTTTCTTGATAGTAGGAACTGTGAGTCAGCAACCCTTTAATTTTTTTAGGTGCAGCTATTGTTCCAGCAGTGAGCTTTTCTGCTATTGTCCACTGTTTGTCCAGCTCACGTTTACTGGACTGTGGGAACGGATTAGGGTTTCATGGCTTTTTTTCCTTCTTGCATAAACTCTTGATCAAAGACATTCCTTGGATGACAAAACACTGTATACTGTGTCACACAGTCCTGACCAGACTGCACGAACAGTAGTTTAAAAACACATGCCTACATTGTTCTCTAAACTGGCTTTTTTTTCTGCAATGTATGTGCAGACATTGAATTTTTGAGACCCCATTTACCTCCTTTAAAAAAACACACATACAGAAGTTATTGTTAATAAACACTTGACAGTTTCTGAAATACAAATAAATCCAAATGAAACTAAGAATCAATTTATTTGAAACTAAGAATCAGTATAATAGTATGTCACTTTTAAGCAGAGCTAGAAGTTACATCTGCAGTGTATTTCTTTCTTGAGGAAAACTTGGTCGTGGTGCAGTTGGTCAAGTGCACCGTAAACCTAAAACCACAGGGACTTATGGCATCATTTTCTGTGTCATATTTAAAACACCGAAGTAGGATGGAGAATGATTTGAGCACAATCTGGGAATTCCCAACCCTGCTTCACCATAGGTGCATTGTTAGAACCACATACTGAGGATCTGGCCTATTATAGTTGTATATCTTGCTCTTCTTTTAAGTTCTCTTATGCAATAAGATGAGGACAAACTTCACAAAAATCCAGTAGCATCATTATTTCTCAAACTATTGAGAAAGAACCAAATTGTGTTAGAGAAAACTATGGAGAGACTTTTTCAAGGAGCTTTCCCTTGTGATTTACCTGAAATTCTCCATGAAAAGAGAAACCTAAATGAATATGTGGCTCATAGATGTATTGTCTGAAAGAAACAACGCGGTCAGAGTGAATGACTGAAACAGCTATAGAAATACTGAGTCTAAACCATGAAATAAGTGTATTATCTTTATAAGAAATAATGTTTACTTTTGAGTAAATAATTGGTGATGCCTTCTGGAAATCTTGGGAAGATGTTATGTCCATGTATATAAAAATAATATATCTATGTTTAACAAACACTAGACATTTGCTGAAGATCTGGTCTTCATATTTAAAATAGCCAGCAACCAAATGTAAAGAACTGTGGCCAGCGGGTGTTCAAGGAGCAAAAAAGCTGTTCAAAAATAATACCCTGTATTCAAACAATCTGTGGTGATAAAATCTAATAAAAGGAGAAATAAAACATCAAAAAGCTCAATTGCCCGTTTCAGACAGTTTGCCATCAGAGTAGCAACTTAGGACACTAGGTCATTTGTTCGGTGCTGGCTCAGGTGAGTTGTCGTAATGCTCTAGTAGTGGTTTAGTGGTCTTTGTTAAATGATTTGCCCATCGCAGCCCAGCTCCTTGAAGACTGGCGCTCATGTTACAAATAACATCCTTATGGTGGGTAACGAGTTAGCTGTTGTAGGAGACCATTTAATGGAGCATAGCTTGCAGATGGATTATAAGACGAGTGTCACAGGGCAGTCAGGTGGGATGGATGAAGTAAGAAAACCGCACCACTCAGCAACATACAATCTAAAATTACTTACTTAGCGGGTTGGGAATGGTGAGTGGATAGAAATTTCCATTCTGTGATGCACACTACACACACAAATCGAAGCCCTAGACCTTTACCACATGGATGCAGAAGAGGGCTTCTGCTCCAACCAGTCAACATGTCCAGCAATTCTTCCTTTGATTCAGCTTTCTTGATGGTATTGGATAGCTGTACGTGGAGCTCTCTCCAACCCTGAGGGGTAACCCTCTTAACCAGTTACTCTTCTACAGTCCCAGGCCATTCTCTCTGACTTTTTCCATATCTAAGGCCAGTTACTGGTGGGCAGGAGGTTCCTTTCGCCTTCTGGTCACCCACCCCAAATGTGTTACCAAATGTGAATTTAGCAACAGTTGCCTAATGGAATTCTTATTTTGCTTCTTTGTTTTCCAGTTGGTGCCAGATTAGTCAGAGCTGAGCAGATGTAGTCAAGGTCTCATTTGACTGGGCAGTCTTTGGCTTTCAGGTAGGCTTCACCCCTTGACAAACATGTTAGCAGGGAAGACTGTACTGTGACTGTCCATTAGGATGTATTTTGAATATGAAAGGAAAATAGTTTTCTACTGCCGTCTTCCAAGTGAGTGGACAGACTGGTATTCTGGTCTAGACATGGATTGCTCTGTATTTTTTAATCCGGAAAAAAACCACTAATTGTTGTACGTCTTCAATGATATTATCATAAATAAGAACAGTAACATAAGCTATAATTAAAATGAGGAGAGAGATGAGATTCACACAGATGGATTCCGCCCCCCCGTGTAAGAGGGAAGACCTCTAGCAGCCACTGAACAACCTCTTGTGTCCAGAGAGGCAACTTGAGACAAGTAAAAAGCTGTTGTGTTGCTCTGTGTATAGTAGCTATTGCTCCCTAAAAACCTTTGGCGCTATGCTGGGAAAGAATTGATGCTGTGAAGACCACAGTAAAAACAGCCTTGGGAGTTCAGTAGAAGCAGTGGTGTATACACCAGGAGCAGACCTGTTGCCTGCGTGCTGCTGGTGGTGCTTCTGCGCAGAGTGAAGATGCTGCCTGTGTGCCTCATTCCTCATTTGCTGCAAACACACAGTTGTTCTGCCAGTAGTTCCCTCTTCAGGTAAGAGCACTCAGGAAAATGGTGGCTGTGAACACTTAGTGACTTCCCTGAAGAGACTTTTTAACATGTACTCTTCGCATAGGCTAAGAGTAGGACAGATCTACACAGGACTCTGCAGATGCTAATGGGATTGCCAAGAAACTATTTCTGCTTTCCTTCTTTAATGTCTATCACATTAAAGAAACAAAAGGGTAACTTCTACCTTGCTCCTAAATTTGTGCTCCTGGACCCTAAAGAACAAAATCAGAAGTCTGGCAAGTCTCACGTTATCAGTGCAATCCAGTTGACTAATTTGCAAATCCCTTTCACATTATTTGATTGGAATATTGTGTGGAACTCAGTCAAAAGCCAGATGGGAATCTATGCTTGCCATGCCAATGCAATTACTACTATCAATTATATTTGTGGGATCGTAAAAATACCATGTTTGTCTGAAGAGATACGTTTCCCATAAAATGATGCTGGCAGGAATTCATTAAAATGCCATCATTTATAGCTTTTACTGCCTTTGTCCCATTGTAACTTTTCAATGACGTTGCCAGGAATCTTTATCAGAGTATCTAGCCCACATGCCTGGGTCATTCCTATGACTCCTTTAAAATAATACCTCCACGCTTCACTTTCTCCTCTGTCTTCTGGACTTTTCTATCACTTAAAATGCCAGATACGCTTGAATGTAAGTGGATTCTGAGTTTTTACATTTAACAGATCTCATTTATTCTTTAATAAAGAGTATGTGAATTTAAGTGTTCATAAAAGGTCCAAGCTTGTCAATCCGTATGAATTCAGCAATGGAATTGAGGAGGGGTTTCGGAGGTCTTTTGGACGTTTTTCTGGGTACACATCTCAATCTGATGTAAGAAAATACAGTATTTTTCCTTTTAATAAGCTACAGGATAGCCTAGCTGAACACGCTCATTTTTTTACAGCCTATAGTAAATTGTTTTTCTTGCTACATTCTTGTCTTTCTGCCCTTTGCAATGTGAGTAATACTGGCATAGTTCACCCAACATTCAAATTTAGTAGTCTGCATTTAGAGATGATGTTTGAGAGAAGGAAAATGTAAATAACAGAGCTGACCATGTAGGCTTAAACCTACTTAAGTCACAGAACACTTCAGTCGGTTTAAGGGAGTTTATAAAACAGATAGGAAAGGCAAAACCCACTTAACATGTTCAACAAAATGCAGGTTTAAATTTCTCACTGAATCATTTTATTTTTTTGTCAGCAAAAAGGTTTTTGTCCCAAATCAACATTTCATAAGAAAGTTTTCACTCAACTTTCAAATATTTAAAATCGGAGAGGTTAGCCATCAGTGATACAAGAGAGACTTCCCNGGTTTTTCTTTTAAAATATGCTGAAATCTTGCAGAAAACTGATAAAAGATCTGTGTGGAAAAAATTCCTCTTTTATGACCAAGTCCAATTTAAGCTTTGGCTTGATCTGTATTTAGAGTCACTGTGAATCTAGTTTAGATCTTCTTTCACTGCTATGTGACTCTTCCTTGGTGGCCTACCAGTCTAACTTGACCATATCAAGGAGTTCCCCATTTCAAATGGAAAAAATTACAGATTGCGCTATGTACTGGTATCACTTGACCTACCTGATGTCTGATTTTACAGGCGGCCACAGGGTTCAGGTTTCTGCCCAAAATGATTGGGAAGCTGACAAGCTAATACAGGCTTAACTGGGATTCTTCTGATGCAGATGGTTTCCCATCTATTGGTAACTGCACTAAGACAAACTCATTTTGCACTAGACTATAATTAACATTAGGTGTTAACTTGGGAGTTTCATTTTTCATTTCCTTTGCTGAACTTACTGCATAGAATCAGTTGTAATGTGAAGTTTGGTCAATGGGAAGCTCAGGAGGCAGATACTAGATTTCTAATTCGTGACAGGAGAGAAAAGCGCTTGATGTTTTACATTGATTTGGTTTTTTAAGGCAGAAGTGTTTTCACAGGGTGAAGAGTCAAATACATGGGTTAGAAGCTTGACCATTCTCCACTAAGAATAAGCTGTTTCTGTCATGTTCAGCTCTTGTAATAATTGATAATATGCGCCCCCAGTTTTCAGAGATATTTTGCAATGTGAATTGGGACACAGGTTATAATTTGTTCTCATTTTACTTTATAGCCATACATAATTCCCGTCCTTCTAGATCCAGTTCTTTTTGATGTATTTTTAGTAGGCTTTTACGTTTTTCTGGTTTATTCCTTATTATCTTAGTGATTCAATAGTAAGATGCAAAAGCTGTGTATGAGGGGGAGGGAGAGAAAAGGAGGCAGGTTAACCTTACTGCTTTTTAAAAAAACTCTCTTCTGCAAAGGTATTCTAGGACACAAAACTTTACATGGATAAATAAATACAAACCAGCATTCTGTACTATCCAACACCTACTTTATTTACCTTTTATTGAAAAGAACCACCAAATGGTGTTTGAGTAATTACCTTAGATGTTTAAAAGAAAATCTTCAGGAAAAAAAATTAATTTGCTTTCTTAAAAATACACGTTACTGTGACAGTCCCCTACCCATTGCTAAAACCGCCTATGGTTTCCTAAAATAACAACAAAAGGTTTTCAGCATTGCAACTATTAAAGCACTGTTGTGGTTTAACCCATCAGGCAGCTACAAAAACCACACAGCTGTTCGTTCACCACCCCCCTCAGTGGAATGGGGGAAAGAATTGAAAAGAAAAAGGTAAAACTCATGGCTTGAGATAAAGACAGTTTAATAGGACAGAAAAGAAAGAGGAGGAGGATGGTAATAACAATAAAATATGCAAAACAAGTGATGCACAGCACAATTTCTCACCACCTGGAGCTGATGCTCAGCTAGTTACTCCTGGCCCGCTCCCCCATTTATATATGGAGCGTGACGTCATACGGTATGGAGTATCTCTTTGGCCAGTTTGGGTCGGCTGTCCTGGCCTTGTCCTCTCCCAGCTTCTTGGGTGTCCCCCGCCTTCTCGTTGGTAGAGCAGTATGAGAAGCTGAAAAGTCCTTGACTGCTTGGCAACAACTAAAATATTAGTGTGTTATCAACATTATTCTCATCCAAAACACGGCACTATACCAGCTGCTAGGAAGAAAAATAACTCTATTCCAGCCAAAACCACGACAAGCAAAGAGAGTCAAAACCAAAAAATGTCATGTGCTTTACTCATTGCATCAGGTGGTTACTACCATTCAGTGTTCGTGAAAGCAATTAAAAAAAAAAAAAAGACAATGAGCAGATACTGGGTTTTACCAATTTTATTTCTAGACTTTAGTTTTTTTGCTGGAAACTTGTCTGTTACAGGTCTGTTGGTGAAAATGTGCATTTCAGACCAGTGATGCCAATAAGTACAATATAAAAATGTACAAATCTGAATTGCTTGCTTACTACAGATTGTTATAATAATGTGACAAATAAAGCATCTCTGTTGGCACATGAACCCACTTAATCTGGATTTGGCCTTTTAGTACATACAATAAAGAAATTTGCAGTACACACTGCCACTCAGTGTAACACATAATATAACCAACAAGCACTAACTCAATAATCATGTTTGGTTCAGAGACACAGAGATGCCACAAACAGAAGTGTTTTATGAGGTAAGCAGTAAGAAATGTTCCTGAAATTTGGACAGAATGTATCCAGTCCTCCTGGGTCCTGCGACTGCTAGTAGCATTGCAATGCTTTATTTATGCACTATATAGGATCTTAACTGCATTTGCCTCAAAATGAGTTCTAATTCTGTTTTGGTTTAGCAGCATACAGGCAACAGCTAGATTATTCTTCAGCATACAACTCTGTTAGCTGGCTTATTTATGAGATTTACAGGCTTTTTAAATTAGCATTATGCTATAATTAAAAAAAAAACCAAAAAAAAAAACCAAAAAAAAAACAAAACCAAAAACAAAAAACTAGTATATCATAACAGATTAAACACACAAAATACTTAGAGTTCCAGAAGATAACCTATCATACCAAATGATGTGTCCCAACTGATGGAAAACCACATCAGGTGGCATACAAGAGTTATATTATAATGCACCTTTCATATATCAATGTGGCTAATAACACAGCTTAAAACTACTATGATAATAAACCCCAGATCAGACAAAGAATCCAGCTTTATAAAATGCATAACAAAAAAACTGACATTACTTGATCTTCTGAAATGTCTGCTGTTTTTAAATTAACGCAACCTAGTTGCAAATCGCGAGACCCATTCAGAATAACGTTCGATGCATTTCCGTTTGCAGTAGAACTATGAGGCACTGTGTACGAACATTAAAACCTGGTCTAGACACGGTTAACTGAAGTATGAGGTATTGTGAAACAGGAACCTTTTTGGAATAGAGCAGTAATCACATTAAGTAAAAATTGATCACATAAAAAATCTACAAAAAATGATGTCAATAATATAATCTTCTATGAGAAAATTAAAACCTATAACATGGCAGTATATGACATTGTATAACAAAAAAAAAAAACTGATCCACAAAATAGCAGCAAAACACAATGACAAAGATACAGAAAAGCAATGTTAATTTTTTTTTTTTTTCAAACCATGCTGGGAATTTATCCATAGCAGCTCAATAAAAATGGAGTATCCACTCCTTTTCTTTTCTCTTTTTCTTTTTTTTTTTAATTTTAAAATTTTTTTCTTTTTTCTTTTTTTTGTTGTTTTTTTGTTGTTTTGTTTTTTTTTACAATCAACACCTTAGCGGCAGTTTTCTCACATACGTTTCACCATCACATTCTCCTCGAGCATCAACTTCAACAGCTATGTCCACGTCCCTTCAGCTACTTTCTAAAATAATAATAAAAAGATACATAGCCAAGATGTGCAAATTTTCTATTTGTAGCTAAATAAAACAATGGGGCATATACTGGAATAAGAACTTCTTTCAAGTACTCCAATTTTCATATCTATTAACTATGGCGTTTTCATGGTTAGACTGCTTTTGAAAAATGTATAGGAAGGGGCCAAATAGACTGCTTGGTTTTGGGTTTGTTCTTTGAAGCGTGTCCTTTTTTCTTTAATAAGCTGTGTTAAAACTGCAACATCAAGGGTAGAAAGATTTTTTTTTTTTAAAAGGGGCGATTGCATTATTTTACAAATCATACTGGCCTTACGAACATCCTCTGCAATAAATATTCTTTTTAGCCTTAACTATAAATTATATATTTTAGTGTTTAAAAACCTTCAGTTGTAAAACATCTAGCGACAATCCTTAAACTATGTGTCCTATATGTGAACCTTTAAGGCCCCTAATTTATAAAGATGAGTTGGCACCAAAGGATTTCTAAACTTCAACTTTTCTATAGAAAAGGATAGGAAGATATCCTGGCAATTTGTGAATGCAATTTCTCTCACTGGAACACAACCTTCAGAAAAAAAAAAAAAATCACCTCTCCTCTAACACCATAGTTAAATGCACTTGCTTTGCAATTCCAAGTTTGCGAACAAGCACTTATATATTTCCAAACCATTCCATTAAAAAAAAATTCCCACACAATAAAAGAATGTATTTCCTATATCTAATGGACTGAAAGTGCTTTGAATGGAATGGTTTTAGAATATTACAAACAAACAAAAAAAAAAAAAAAAAAAGACTAAACTTTGGATTGAACCTGACCATAATTAGGCTGAATATCTGCGGGGTCAGACCAGCATTTTACACAGGTAACTACAAAAATATGAAGATTACAAAAATATAATATATTATGTCACTATTTCGGTTTCTCTTTATAATAGAGTATCGTATGAGTAGTACATTGGCCTTTCCCAACAATGCTAAGCTGAACCCTACAAATGCCTTATGCACAGGCAATCCACAGGCACAAAAAAGATTAACATATAATAATGCTGCATACTAACATACACTAACTTATGGGTTACGTTAACCATTTATAAGGTGAAGAGGATAAAAAAAAAACCTAAGGAAATAAAATAAACATTTACAGATGAATTATAAAGTGACTAAATGCATAAGCAAGCAAGATACAGAAAAGCCTAGAACTGCGTTAAAGCTATGCTTTTTAAAGAAAAAAAAAGAGTATTTCATTTACTATCTAAAAAAAAAAAAACCCTCTTCTACTTAAAAATGGTTGGTTGGTTTGTTTTATATGTAAGAAATCAAATCTAATACCTCCCCTGGAGACATTTTGTGTGTTAATGCCTATTTTTACAACATACAGACATGAACACTTTAATATAAAAACTAGTTGATTATTATTGTATAAAATCCTCTATTTTTGTAGCACAAACCCCTGGGGGTAATGCAAATACTATTTTTTTTCTTTTTTTAAGACAGTTTTTGGGGTATTTTTTGTTTATTTGTTTGTTTGAAGTCACAGATGGAAGGGAGACAGAGCAAGAAAAAAATATAACAAGACTGGTTTTCCCTTCTGGTATAAAAATGTCCTGGAGAAAAGGGTTTCTGGGGGGGAGATCCTGATGCTGATTCCTTCTCAGATGCCCTTTCTTTGTCTGCTTTTCTCGCCAAGCAAACCCATTAGAAGAAGTCCTCTTAAATGTTCACATCTCGCACATCAGTAGGTGTGCAGGAAAGGTCTGCTTCATCCTCTACAGTCTTTGTTTCTGAAGATACGTTGTGCTGCTGTGCCTGACGTAGACTGGATTCAAGGAGGGATTCAATCTGTTCTTGGCAGGCTCGTAAACAATCCTACAGAAGATTAAATGGAAGGAGAAAAAGACCCAGGGTCCTTTAGAAAAGCAGCAAGATCACAGACCAAATACCGTTTCTTGAAAAAGCAAGAGGAATATCATCAAGTTATTCAGGAGGGCAGCAAACTGCAAGGAGTGTGGGAAGAGCACGAGAACCATGGAGTAGTGAACGCATTGGAGAAGCTACCCCATTTTCTGCAGGATGCTAGGCTGGATCCAGTCTTCAGCAACTAACTCTTGCCATCTTCTATTCAATGGCCTAGGTGAGCATCTCCATACATGGTCCTGACTGCGTTTTGTTGTTAGTCTTGGCCCACAGGTCTACAGCTAAATGTGATAGGTGCTCTGCTACAATGACACGTGTAGTAACTAACCCTGGTCAGGACCTTGACACGGTAAGATGATGTAGCTTGCACTACTACTTTTCCGCCTGTGCTGTTAATGCTTTAGCAGTTCTGTGAAAGTCCATTTACACTTATCTTTTACCTCACTGTCCTTTCTACGTTTGAAAAAGCAGGGACAGTCTGACTGGACAGCAGTGTGAATCAATCAAAATCAAATGAGTGGAGTGGCAAAGACATGTAACTGGGCTCAAGTCAGACTTGGTCTAAGTATTGCTGATGCTGTAATGATTTCTGCTTTTACCACAGAAACATTTTGGTAGTACAGTCTACTAGAAGTGCTGCTCATAAACACTGATTTTCCCAGGCTAAGTTCTGATAATAGAAAGCTCTTAAAAGTGCCATACATATATTTAGCTGTACATGCCCAAAGTTGCCTGCCAACCACTGCTATGTCCAGCAGTGGGCAGCTCAAGTTAGCTAACTGATTTCTACCTCTGAAAGCATCTGAACACAAAAATGTACTGGACTGTATGACCCCAAAATGGAGAGATCATTCAGAAGCACCACTAAGCATCTTTGTAGCCCTGCATTATAAAGTGCTGCCAAGCTTTCAGTTTGCTACCGTGTTCACCCGGCCGTCTCAGTCAGGGTGAGAGCTCTTTGCCTGGCTTCCGAAGCATTTTCCCAGAGCTGAATGCCCACGCAATCCTACTGAGCGTTTGGGAGGGTGCAAGGGCCTTGCTGCTTGCACAGACTTTGGGCTGAATTAAAAGCACAAAGCACCAAGCAGGATCGCGTCTCCTGTGGGGAAAGGTAACTTGCACCAGGCATTAAACCATACCACGAGTAGATATATCCAATTCTACGTAGCGATCCACAGCAATTAGCTCAACCTGTTCAACCTTCTGCAAGTTACGGTTGTGTTCCTCAGAGCCATTGCAATGACACAAATGGTGCCTTAGACAGGCAAAACAATCACACTCCATTTTGCCCAAATTCCTCCAGCATGCTGTTTACTCATATCTTTATAACAAACATCGTAAGCTTTTTCCCCAACATATTTAACTCTGCGTATTAAGGACTTTGAAGTTTCCTTTCAGTATTGCCTTCTCTGATTTAACCTATGACATGAGTTAGCCCTTGCGGTGAACCCAGTCTTCCATGATAAATTGCCGTCAAAAGTGTTAGGATGTGCATGACTGAGAATGAATGTTGTTTTCCTGAGAGGGTGACCTGCCTGCTGTTTTCTTTATTTCCCAGTTTCAATTCTGCCTTCATTCAGAGGCTTCTTGTGTGATCTACCAGCTTTTCACTGATTCCACTACCACAAGAATCTCCTTTGCCACCAATAAGGGCACATGGCATTTGGGGTAAAATAAGATTAGAAACCCAAGCAAACAATTCTCTGCAAGTCCTTTCTGAGAGAGAGGGAGGTTAATCCTACCTCTAAGCAGATCAGACCATCAGTTACAGCTCACTGAAAACACATAACCTATGACCTTTTCTGGTTTAAACCCTAGTGTAATATTTCCTCTTGACAGAGACACACAGCGTTTTAAATGACAAAAAGAAACGCCTCATATCCTAAAGTCATCATGCCTTTGGCTCCTACATACCTCTGGCCTGCACAATAAGATCTCTATGAAGTCCTTTCACTCCTTCTCAAGATATGACGGATCAATCCTGACTGTAAGGCTTCTGCTTGCACGTCCTGTACCACGTACCTCAGTCACACTTGGAATGAGATGTTTTAAAGAGCAGTACTCAAATACAGGTTTAGGTATTTTCCGTTTTACAAATCCAGGCACTTTTGAGAATAATGCTGTTGTAACAAGGTAGCATGTTCAGTGTTCCAAACTGAAAGCCAATTTATTTTCAAAGTAAAAGAAACTGTTTGCCTTTTTCTTTTTTTTTTTTTTTTTTTTTTTTTTTGGGGGGGGGGGGGTGTTTTCACTGGGGCAGCACTGCACTTNATAGCATATTTGAGCTCTGAAAACTAAAACCATTCAAAAGAATTTCTATAAATACCTATTCTTCTCCCTCTGGAGTCCAGTCATGAATAATTACAGGAGACTATGTAATTTAAAGGTATTTTTTTGACCACAGAATTTTTTTTCCTATGAGATTCTCTCAGAGTACAGCATGTTGTAACTGTATTTTTTAAAAACATAATCTTTATAATTTATTATGAACAGACTATGTCTTACGCTACAGTTGAATGAACAGTATTTTTTTTTTAATGTTTTAGGCATTTCTTGTTCAAATCACTTCTTATTCAGATGACTATCAGATGAACAGTTTTTCTGCAGGAATGTCTTAGAGCTAGCAGAAGTAACTGCAAAATACAACATTCACTGTGAACAACCTCACCAAAGCTTTTCTCATTCTCAGTACTTCTCACCACTGAAAAGCAAATACAAAACTTGTGCATTACTCTGATAACTTCTCCCAACAACTTTTCTGCTTCACTACCCAAATTTTCAATGCCCACAGTTTGTTCAAGGTCATAAACCCTTCCTGGATTAATTAAGCTCCTCAGTGGAGGGAAAAAAAAAAAAAAAAAAAGACTTGCTAGCTTAACTGATGTGGTCAAATACCTTTAACACACACAGCAGACATGATCAGACTCCAGGGTCAGATACTAAAGGAAACAAACAACAACAAAAAAAACCCTGCCTGGAAATCCTTTGTTACTGCCTGACCCGTTCTGGATAACAAGCAAATGTTTGAAGGTGCCTCTGAGTAGGGGCAGGCAGGAGACGAATTCCAATGCACTAACAGACAGCATAGAAACCCAATCTAATCTAGTTTAGCGAATTTCTGGCCTGGAAATGAATGTCAGGTAAAATTGAATCTGTTTGGATGATGGGGTCAAGAATAGAATGATGGAAGACAGCCCAAGACTTCTAATTGTGATTATCTGACTTCTAATTACCCCTGATCAAAGGCAAAATGGGAAATTGGACTCCTACCAACGTAAACATGAACCATAAAGGAATTCCAATCAGGTGATATTCATTTTACTTTAGATTCAGCTTTCTTTGAGACTAAAGGTAAAAAAGTGTAATTATATAACCTGAAATCCAGCAGACCAGCTGCTCTAGCTAATCGATAATCGGGGAAAATGTTAGCCATGTTATAATGTACGCTCTTAATATTGCAAGACAATCCCATATAAAGTGTATTCATCTGTGCGGTCTGACAAGGGGAACATCACTGTGGAGGAACAAACTTCACATACATGCTAGTTGAAATAAGATAATAGGAATAGCAGTTGTTACCATGGATTACGTAGGCATGGATTACGGGAAATTCTCTATGCAGGGGAATCATGCCATGTATGAAACCAAGCAGTTCTCTCTACTCAAAGCAATAGTAGGGAAAAATGCTGTTCCCTTATCCCATTACAAACATAACAGTATACATAGGTATAATTTTATTATGCTTATTTTCTGTAGCAAGCTATACAAAAACCTCACTTCTAACTCTAGCTGCTCTAACACATGAATATATTTGGCAACAAAAGCTGGAGGGGAGTTACTTCCTTTTAAAGCTCTTAACTTTACGTTTGGGTCATACAGATTGTGGCCTTGCAATGACTCTGGACAACAAAGAAGAAATAAGCAAGAATTCTCCTCCTTGCAAAAACTACTTTCTTTTCTTTTAAAAGAGCTCCGTCATCAACTAAGTCAAGTCACATAAGGACATGCTGTTGTTCTCCAAGATGTGAGAGAATCTACTTCAATGCTTTATACCAGGAATGATTAAATAATGGTTTTGTTTGACTGGGATGCTGTCAGAACAGATAGCAAGCCTAGTATTTTTCCTCCAGTACCTGCTTTAAATGTCTCGCACGGGATAGTGGCCAACCATGCGCTGAAATATCTACGTTGTTCACAAAGTGACTAAAAGCATTGCATGTCCATACCAAACTGAGCAGCGTTTTATTCAGCATTTGAAGTTCTTATAGTATTTAACATTTCAGCACTGGATCCATATTACTTTAGCTGCAGCAATAGAAACGGCAAAAATACCGTGCTCAATACTGAGGCATTTTTAAGGTGAGCAAAATAATAAGCTGTCGTATTTGTAAGCAATTGTTTCACATAGTCACTCAATCCTGTCGACAAAGTCCAATTATACAAACCTAGTTTTGCAGTGTTTGGGCTAGTACGGTTCTCTATGTATTTAAATTATTAACACATAAAATAATTTAACACCATCTCAAAGATTCTGCCGCTAACCACAGAGTTGTCTTTATTTGACTCATTGTCCAGCTCTTGGAGACCTCACAAGAACCTTTTTAAAGCATCTATTTATTGGTCTTCCACATTGTTACAAAACAAAGCTCAACTCTGCCCCAACTTCACACACCATTATGACATGGATCATTGACTTTAGGTCTTCCTTGTAGGCTCCCTTCCTGGCCCATTCACTCATGAAAGGTTTATTGCTCACTAGTTACTGATGTGCATCTCCTGGAAGCTGCAGGGCAAAATGAGAGTCCTGTGAGGACCATCTACCTTGTCAGAAAGTCGTGGGACAAGCATTTGTTCCAAAAAGGAATTCAATACCAGCTACTGTGCAGCTCTAGCACGTAATAAACCAAATTAGATCATTAGAACTCTTTTAAGAAGGGCTTTTTCACACCACTTGGCACAATAAAAAGCCTCAAGAATGGTCAAAGATAAGGTCAGAGATACCACAAATTCTATTTATTGCAATCTCAGTAACTATTTCCTCGTCTTATTTTCACAGTTTTGTTTTCCATAGACTCCTGGTTTAATTACCTACAACCAAACCCAACCTCTGCACTGTCCTAAATCGATGCAGGGTTTCCTTTGCTTTGTCAGATACGCCTCTCCCACAAACATGAGAGCTGGATGTGGCATTCCTATCGGCAAACTGCAGCAGCGTAATCACCGATTATTAATGGATATAACGACAGCTAAATAACTAGGACAGACACAGGAGAACATGTTCAAAAAAACCCCACTCCGAGGTTTGACTTTTATCAAGATTTACTGTCAGATTAGCTACTATGCAGTAAGCAGGCATTCATTCTTAAAACTCTAAGGCAGGAGATCAACCGAGAGCAAGAGTCACTTACCGGATCACATTTGATAACTTGTGATAGGAAATGTGTGAGGCATTGATAGGAGAGGAAAGTGTTAGTGTTCCCCAGATGCAGGCCTTGCACAGCTGCTACCACACTGCCAGCTGCGATCATGGAAGGTGGGTTTGAAATAAATTTAATATCTGTATGAAGAAAGAAGAGAGAGAAAAAAAAAAAAAAAGACTGAAATGATTGCTTTAGGAGAAGCCTGCCCATACACATACAGTCTTCTACCAGCATGGCTTCAGCTGCCAACTATTGCATCGGAAAAGGCAGGGAAAATTGTGAGCAGAAAGGTGCCTCCTGCTCTGAACTGTTACAGGTCCGAACCTGTAAACACTTATCCACATGAGCAACTGTACTTCAGCGAGTAGCCCTGCCCAGCACTAAGCCTGGGAGACCATTCGTCACTTCGAGGTATTTTTATCATAAGCAGGGCCCCCATTCTTCAAACGTTAAAATACTTTGCTCATGTGAATAATGCCACGGGGGTCAATGGCACTAGACATCTGAGAAAACCTGTTCGCATTCTGAAGTCTTTCGCATGATCAGATCCTAGGTGCACTCCAATACGGAGTCCTGGAGCCCTTTTACAGCAGAAACCTTTGCACTGACATTCAAAGGAATATAGCTTTAATGAACAACAACATCAACAAAAAGAAAGAAAGAGAAAGACTGCTTAACCCTGTCAGGAGGCAGATAATCCATATTTAAATTAAGGTTTCATCTTAAAAATGCTTTGTCTCAACCTAGTCTCTTGTCAGTGGCTGCCATCCATCCTGGCAACAGGGATTTAATGTAAATGTGGCATAACTAAGTGACGGGGGTCCCAAGAATTGGCGGACAATCAGTTACATTCTGATGTGACACCATGCTGACAAGAGGCTGGGCCCCCTTCCAGACTGCATTGCTGTAGGTCTCTCCACAAAGCCACTCCCATGATTCCTTAAGGGGCTATCTCTGCCATTTAGCATGGGTCTGGGGTTTGGTTTGTTCTGTTGTTTTGTTTTTAATAAGAATAATCCGCATTTTAATGCTAAGGCTCTTTCTGCTGAACAGGAATGCGTTTGATCTGCGGCAGCGTACACCTTGGAGGAGAATCAGAGACAAAGGAAGTAAGTGGCACAAGTAAACGTCCAATTTTGTAAGGAAGAAAGGGAAGTGCCACATTATACACAAGAACCTGAGATACATTCCTTCAGCTTTTATCAGAATACAACTTCCTCTGGGTAGAAAAAATATAAACCATCTGTCAAACCCTTGAATGAAATCAAAGGAATGGACAGCTTAGAGGGCTCAGTGGAACAGTTTAAGTATTAAATCATGCATCTCCTTTATTATGATAAAATAACTTTTGTGTAAATGTTTTACCAGTGCAACTAAAGACTTTGGGACTCTCTGAAAGTCCTCTCTCTGAACCTATTCATATACCTCTGACACTCCATTGTAGCCCTGACCAATACCCACCTTCAAAGGGGCATTTCGCCCAGCAGTCTACGAACCTTCACACTTAAACTGATACGATGAATTGTGGCCAAACTTTTGTGATGCACTGCCAGCGAAAAGGCAAGCTTGATCTAAAGTAATCTCATTTACGTTACCGTGCTTAAAATAAATTTAGCTTATCCCCTTTTCCTCATCTGCCCGTTTCCGGGCAGATATAGATACGCACGCCTTCTAGCGAGCTTCTGTCATTCCCCAAAATCAAAGCAGTCCAGACCGCTTACTGACACTACACGCGCTCCAAAGCCAGTCCCGTCACTGAAATACTGATAGTTGCAGGTAGCCTTCAGAAAGGAGGGATTTCAGCAGGCGAGCATGAATTCCTCCACCAAGATTGGGTTGCTCGGTGGCAGCGCATTCCCGACACTATTGACCAAGCTCCACAAACAGAACTTGACCAAAATGTGTCAGTTTAATGAGTCTCTCTCCTGACAGGATCGCGTTTGGGATTAATATTTGCGTTCTTCTTTTAAACGGAGCAGTAAACAAGAACATGAATTCATAGTCACACCCTCATTCTTTCCAAGGTGGAAAAGTGATAATGAAGTTTAAATGACCAGTTTGTGTCTGTCCCTATAACCACTCCAGACAAGCAGCATGGACTGCCTTTTTGTTACAACTCAACAAGGAATTATTTGTGGCAGAGGCCACTAATTTCAGCATATTAATCAGGGGGCCCCTCTCGCCTGTAATTGGATGCCCCCAAGTGAAGAGTGTGGCATCATTGTCAGCCTCCATCGCCTCATCTTGCGCTATTGAGCGCTCAGGAACAAGGGGGCTTCGGTGAGATGAATTAGACCTGACACAGCCACAATGGGGTAGGGGGCCCCATCAATTGAAGCACACATCCCCAGTAGCCTATCTGAGACTTCATCCAAAAAGAATAAACAACTTCAGCGTTGTTAAAAAGAGAGAGAGAGAGAGAGAGAGGAGGGGGAGGAGAGAGAAGAATGCCAGCCACCCTGAAGGGAGGACAAAGCAGGCATATAGGCGCTGCAGCGCTTTAAAAAAAATTCCTAACAAGGCGAGTCACCCCTTTTCCTTTTTAAATGGAGCAGCAATTCCATCCGTCTGGAGAGCTGGGGGCTATGAATGAAAATCTTTTCATTGAGGCAAATCAAAACTGCGAACATAAATCACTTGCTGCAAGATGCAACAGGTTCCAACTGGTCACATACCTTGAGACTTCCAATTTTATAAAGGCCGGAGAATAGGAGAATTGTAACACGCTTGTTTCAAAGGGGGATCTTTCTTTCTCCATCCGAGAGGAGGAAAGCAACAACAATAATAATAGCAATAATAATAATATAAAAGGAGCCTGGTATGTTTTGATAACCAGAGGAACATAATGAAATGCTGAAGCTCCAATATTTGTTGCTATTCATTGTTATGCTTGTATAGAGCTGCAGTTCTCCCTCAACACTGGTCTTAACTTGGGCCAAAAGAGGCCTGCTTCCTTTTGAGCTCTCCCTGCCTTGCTCGGCCATGCCAAAGCCCCATTCATTAAGCTCAATTATGTGTTAACTTCAAACAACCCCTGGTAATTTTTTTTTTTTTTTTTTGCTTTTTCTCCCGAACCTACCACAGCACAAAGACATCCTTTGGTGAAAATGGATTTTTCAAAACTAAACCAAATCAAACAAATCCACTTCTACTAGCCAGACAACTGAAGAGGGAGCTTAGAAGGAATTCCCCTCAACTTTACCTTGCAGCGTAACCTGTTTCTGGAGCAAACACATACGCGCTCATCCGCAAACACTTCCACCGCTTTCACCTTGTTAAGCCAACTGGCGGAGATTTTATTTTCTAAGCAAGCGTTATTTTGCTGCCTCTTCTTAGGAGACCCTCCTTTACGGTAGGACACAGGCTGTACTTCAAGCAAAGGAAATTCTGCACTTGCCCCTGAGGCCACTTCAGCGAGTGTCAGTGTTTCCAGTGGACTTTGGATTGGGCCCCACAGCATCCACGCAGCACAACGCATTTGCAGTCCATCTAGGTTCATTTTGGCAAGGGGCAATACAACACAACCCAGCAACAGCAAAGCAAAGTCCAGATGCTACTTAAGCCACATGTGATCTTCACTAGCCAACAAAGAAGTCATGAGGAAAGCAAGAGGTAGAGAAAATCCCGACATCCAAAAATAACAATAAAAATAGAGAGCCTAGCGGCGGCCTTCCTGAGCGCTCTTTCCTCAGGCAATGTTCCCAACTTGAGTAGGGAGCTGAAAAGGGCCCCAATTCTGGTGAACTCAGCACTATTTTTTTTTTTTTTTTTTAAAAGCTAAGTAAAACTCCCAGAACATGGTTCTCATTTACTGATCCATTCTCCAGCTGTGGTGCGTAGCAGTGTTAAATAAAGGCTCTGGATGTGCTTCCTAAAAGAAACATAACAACACCGACAGTAGATCAAAGTACTGGACTCTTAGCAAGTCTCCAACCTTTGAACTACTCTTGTTTTCATCCCTGTCATTGCCAACACAACAACCTAGGTTAAACATCCCCGTATCCAAAGGGGAGGCCGGGTAGCTGTTCTGATTTAGCTAACAGCCGAGGAAGCGTCAAACTTAGTAAATCGCGCGTTCGGAGTCGCAGCAGCCTTATCTGGTAGAATCTGGCACGGAGAGTTACGTCTGATTTTTCCCAAAATGTTGCTGCAGGTACTTTGAAGGCTGTTTGAAGGTTGTGGCGCTCCCAAGACCGAGCGTTATTCCAGGCAATCTAATTTACGAACTGCCCGTTATGCTGATGTTAGGCCCAAGATGAAGAGCAATGCCAGTGTTTATAAATTTCTCTTTTATGGCTTGGTCGTTCTATCTTTAGGCCTTGCAGCAGGGCCGATTCTGTGAAATAAAATTTTTCTTCTGAGTCAGTGCCTGCAATCTTTCTTCAATCTTTTTACCAAATCCATCTCTGGAAATTACGCTACACAACATTAATTTGTGCCATTGACCACACACATCCCACCGCGGTTTTCCAGTGTGGATATACCTCTTCTCAAGTCCAAATGCAGGCTTCATCTCTTTTTTTTTTTCTTTTTTTTTTTAGCACAACTGCCACTGAATATTAACATTTATTACAGCACTGTATCTCCTTTCCACTAAGTTTTTATCAGTGTCAACAGAGCGTCTGGCATTCCTCTTTACGTGCTACTGCAAAAGAACATTTGCTTTGGCCGCTTTTTCTTCCTTATTCTTTTGCCACTCCTGGATTGGTCTCGCCATGCTATAAGAATAAACGCGCTGAACACGTTTTGTTTAAACAGAGTGTCTTCCCTCTAGAACTTCTTTTGTCCCTGCTCCTCCACTCTGTCCTGTGGGAACAGTGAGATCTGGATAACAGAAAGACTCTTCTAAAACTTTTTTTTTTTTCCTCCCACTTGCTAGGGTTNCCCACTTGCTAGGGTTCGGTGGGTAAAGCCGGTCCGCGCACAAATGCATACACACGCAGTCCACATGCAAACATGGAACTTCAAAGCACCAGCACTCGCGCACGCACGGTGCCCTTGAAACCAAAGGCCTCTGCAAACCTGGCCTAGCGAACAGTCGGCGTCTTTGGAGGCCGGCCCCGCACATGGCTACAGCACAGCACGTGGTCCGAAGGGTGCAGATGGCAGCGGCTGGGTCCGGTGCCAGGAAAGCCTCTGTGCCGCGTGGCCCTTCTCCAATCCACCAGCCACCGAGGAG
>VXBL01002249.1:0-28144 GCA_013400195.1 Aramus guarauna
GTTTGTCCGTTCTCCTCCCCGCCTGGCTGGGGAGGGGTGAGCGAGCAGCCATGTGGTGCTCGGCTGGGCCTAAACCACGTCCGCCTGGAACATCTGAATATCATATTCCTATGTAGTACAATGGAACAAACCTCTAAAATGCTGGCACATCCATGGTGTACAGGAGAGCAGAACAGAACAGTCATGGTTTAACTGCAGTCGGCAACCAAGCACCACGCAGCTGCTTGCTCACTCACTCCCCCACAGTGGGATGGGGGAGAGAATCAGAAGAGTAAAAGTGAGAAAACTCATGGGTTGAGATAAAGACAGATAACAGGTAAAGCAAAAGTTGCACACTCAAGCAAAGCAAGACAGGAATTCATTCACCATTTTCCATGGGCAGGCAGGTAGGTGTTCAGCCATCTCCAGGAAAGCAGGGCTCCGTCATGCGTAACAGTGACTTGGGAAGACAAACAACATCACTCCAAATGTCCCCCCCTTCCTTCTTCTTCCCCTAGCCTTATGTGCTGAGCATGTCATATGGTATGGAATATCCCTTGGGCAGCTGGGGTCAGCTGTCCCAGCTGTGTCCCCTCCCAGCTCCTTGTGCACCCCCAGGCTACTTGCTGGTGGGGTGGTGTAAGAAGCAGAAAAGGCCTTGGCTCTGTGTAAGCACTGCTCAGCAGTAACGAAAACATCCCTGTGTTATCAACACTGTTTCCAGCATAAATCCAAAACACAACCCCATCCTAGCTGCTATGGAGAAAATTAACTTTATCCGAGCTAAAACCAATGCACACATGCTTGAACCTTTGCCCTGATCATTACTCAATCTTTTACGTACAATGAACTGCAATAAAATATAGAGGTGACCGCAATTTAGGTCACTTGAACATCTCTCTCTTTGATGATGTAGTAAAGGAGGATAATTATGTCAATCTAGTTATAGTTACCAGTAGTGTAATGACTACACTAATAATTTACAAATGAGAGAATCAGAACAACAAAAAGCCTACCTGGTAGAGTACTGCAACCGGAATTAAGGAAAGATAAGTAAATATTAAAAAAACCACAATCAGAAAGTTTTGTAAATATCCAAACACCTTACATATTCAGTTTTCAGTTATTAATGTCATCAGTCTATTCTGTCTTGCTAGCAATAATGCATTTCTGGAAAGACCACAACTTTGAAACTATTGCAACAAGTATAACTTTCATATCTACAGATACCTTTCCACAAGTCTTTTAGACAGATGCACAAGCATCTTAGGTAATTAATAATACAGTCTCTGGTTTATCAGACATCATTCAAAGCCACTATAACAATCTAAAATAAGTTTGCATGCTTAAGTACCTTCATTTCTGTCAAAAAGAGACAAATGGAAAGAAAAGCTAGAAAATTTACAAATCTCATATTGCAACTAGTTTTGCAACTCCATTGCTTGAACAGTTTCCAGCAAGCCTAATGAAAAATTTTTTTCTTGTAGTCCTGACTACAGTGCTATAAAAACTCCTAAGAACATGCTTAACTTGGAGGACCAGTGTAGATCACACCAAAAGTGTCTTAAGAGGGCTTTTAGCACAACATGACTTACTTGGATAAGATGATCTTGTTCAGTACATAGGACTGTTTTCCCTACCTTACTCGAATCACATGCACACAGAGAAATAAATTCATAACTTTGCATAATATTGTGGCAAAATATGTCCTGTAAATGCACCCACAAGTAGAACTCTGATTATGATTAAAGTTTATCTTATTATACTCTAGCTAAGAGGATCATTATATTATATACGATGCCATGATTAAACTGCTTTTTCTTAAAGTACTTTGAATTTATGTTCAGGCAGCTTTTATATTCATAAGCTCACAACACTACTCCACACATCCCAAGAGAGCAGCCCAGGAAAGACTAATCAAAGTACTGGCACTTATTTTACTATAATGTGCATTACTCCCAATACTGTAGTAACTCTAAGTCAAATCCACATAAGCCCCTCTATATAACATGTTCAGTTTCAGCTGTGATCTGGATTAACCTTTAAAATAGAAAGAAAAGTCTGCTGCAGAACTGTATAAGGGCTTTGGCCATTTGAGCCATATATTGGGCTCAGTCCTGTCATCTGAAGGCAGCAGAGTTTTTGGCTGAGCCATAACTGTTAAGTCTGCCCATAAGTGGTGACCAGAGGGGGAAAAAATGTAGTTTCAACCTCTGCTTTTCTCTTTTTTCAATCATAGTTTTTTTTATGCTAAGAACAAAATCATGTCTGCAGTCAACCTCTTGGCTTCAAATGTAATAATATTCTGTCGGGTGTTACAAATAGCAGGAATAGCCCTGGACTGTGTGTGGACTTGCATATATTCAAACATTCAGTATTTTTTACTAGCTGGAACTAATGGAACAGGTTTTCAAAGCAAACCTTTCATCCTAGCAATTTAAATAAATTGCTAACAGCAAAGTTTTTGATGACATCGGGTAAAACCTTGAAAGGTTCAGTAGTGACTTGGGGCGTGTTTAAACCCTGTAATGGAGCACAGGCAGAGAGCTGACCTCAGATGGCACTTGCACTTGATGCAGAACAAATTGGCATAAAAGGTAGTTGTTTGGTCCCAAAAGGAGTATAGTTGCATAAGAATAGCTCCATATCTATACTAATAAACCTTGCCTTACAGATGTTTTCTTAACAGTGCTTTTACAGATGTAGCTATTATGTCACATATAATATCACATAATAGCAGATACAAAGCATTTTTTTCTAGTCCTAAAATGAATATAGCAACTCTTGAACATTTAGGTGAAGTCTGAAACACTCTAACAAAAGCAATCACTTTATTTTCAGACTTGATTATTTCCTTTTTCTCCTTCAGCCACTAGCTATATTTCTAATCTTTATGGTAGAATTTCCAATGCTCAGCAGTTCACACTATGTAGGTGAACAAGGCCTTTGGTATTTGGCAATTTCTGCTCTTTGAGCATAAACAAAAAACCTCAGCATTCCAGATTGTCTCTTCTGATACATTCACGTTTCTCAGTTGGGAAACTTCTCCTATATGTTAATACATAATTGCTGTTGAAATAAAAGGGTTTGCCAACAAACTGTGAGAGTAAAACATGCAGTAGGTAGAAATAGACCCAGGAGAGGTATGTGTTTCCTTCTTTCTTGGGACCTAGTAGGGCTTCCAATGATGTTAAATTTGACAGGTCCAGTTTTTTGTTTTTGTTTTTGTTTTTTTTCCTTTGCAGTATTTATCAACTTCAGCAAGGCTTTTGACACTGTCTCCCATAACATCCTCATAGGCAAGCTTAGGAAGTATGGGTTGGATGACTGGACAGTGAGGTGGACTGAGAACTGGCTGAATGGCAGAGCTTGGAGGGTGGTGATAAGCAGTGCCGTGTCTAGTTGGAGGCCTGTAGCTAGTGGTGTGACCCAGGGGTCAGTGCTGGGTCCAGTCTTATTCAGCATGTTCATCAGTGACCTGGACAAGGGGACAGAGTGTACCCTCATCAAGTTTGCTGATGATACAAAACTGGGAGGAATGGCTAACACATCAGAAGGCTTTGCTGCCATTCAGTGAGGACAGGCTAGAGGGTTGGGCAGAGAGGAACCAAATAAAATTCAACGAGGGCAAGCGTAGCGTCCTGCAAGTAGTGAGGCATAACCCCAAGCACCAGTATAGGTTAGCGGTTGACTGGCTGGGAAGTAGCATTGCAGTGAAGGACCTGGGATTCCTGGTGGACAAGTTAAGCATGAGCCAGCAGTGTGCTGTTGTGGCCAAGAAGCCCAGTGGTACCCTGGGGTGCATTAAGAAGAGTGTGGCCAGCAGGTCGAGGGAGGTTATCCTCCCCCTCTACTCTGCCCTGATGAGGCCTCATCTGGAGTACTGTGTCCAGTTCTGGGCTCCCCAGTTCAAGCAAGACAGGGAACTACTGGTAAGAGTCCAGTAGAGGGCTAAAACGATGATTAGGAGACTGGAGTATCTCCCTTGTGAGGAAAGGCTGAGAGAGCTGGGTCTGTTTAGCCTGGAGAAGAGAAGACTGAGAGGGGATCTCATCAACGCTTATAAATATCTAAAAGGCAGATGTCAAGAAGAAGGGGCCATACTCTTTCAAGTGGTGTCCAGTGGCAGAACAAGGGGCAACAGGCACAAACTGGGACACAGAAAGTTGCATCTGAACGTGAGAAAACACTTCTTTACTCTGAGGGTGACCGAGCACTGGAACAGGCTGCCCAGAGAGGTTGTGGAGTCTCCTCTGGAGATATTCAAAACCCACCTGGACATGACCCTGTGCAACCTGCTCTGGGTGACCCTGCTTTAGCAGGGGGGTTGGACTAGATGATCTCTAGAGGTCCCTTACAATCCCTGTCCTTCTGTGATTCTGTGATTCTGTAGTAGACCAAATCTCTGAACCTCAAGACAATCTCACTCTATTTATCTGGTATGCTAAAACAATTAGGAAAGTGCTGGACTGTTTATTACTCCACCTGTAGATTTATATGTGACATGCCACAGGGGTCATTTTTCCATTTGTTTTCTTCCCCATAGCTTCTGAGGTTAATCAGAAGAGTGGGAAAATTGCCATATCCTAACATCACTCATAAGCTGATCATACTTTTTTCTCTGTGCTATTTGTTTGAAGTCAGATTGCTCTTTCTTCTCTTTCACTGTCTGCCAATCTAGGGTAGATATGTAACTGGAGAGACAAAGTCTGGTACTAGTACTTCCTTATGTTACCAAGAATTTTTTGAGTTCTGATAAATCCAAACCAGGTTCCAATACTAGCACAGAATAACTTTTCTATCTCTGGGAGATCTAAAGTTTATACCTTCTCTTTCTGATGACATCCAGTCAAAGAAATATCAATTTATTATTCAGTGAAATCAGTATGTACATTAAACTGAGATGTCTCCATAAATAAATAAATCAATAAATAAATTCTAACTGGCAGTAGATTTCCATAAGACAAATCCCTAAGTCAAATCACCAGCTAAAGTAAATAAGCAGCAAATCCTACTTCCTGAGCTCAGGTTGCTGCAAGGAGAGGCTTATGTTTCTACAGCTTCTACTCATGTCCATGTAGAATCATAGCATTGTAGAATAGTTTGGGTTGGAAGGGATCATCTAGTCAAATCCCCCTGCCATGGGAAGGGGCCATCTTTCACCAGATCACATTCCTCAAAGCCCCATCCAGCTTGACCTTGAACACTTCCAATGATGTGGCATCAACAACTTCTCTGGGCAACCTGTTCAATTGCCTCACCACCCTCATTGCAAAAAATGTCTTCCTTATGTCCAATCTAAATCTTCTCTCTCTCAGTTTAAAACCATCGCCCCTTGTCCTGTCACTAGACCCTTGGTAAAAAGTCTCTCTCTGTCTTTCTTACAAGCCCCCTTTAAGTATTGAAATGATACAATGAGGTCTCCGCAGAGCCGCCTTTTCTCCAGGCTGAACTACTCCAACTCTCTCAGTCTTTCTTTGTAGGAGAGATGACCAGCCCTCCAATCATTTTCAGGACCCTCCTCTGGATCTGCTTTAACATGTCCATGTCTTTCTTGTACTGTGGACCCCGGAGCTGGACATGGGACTCCAGGTAGAGCCTCATGAGAGCGGAGTAGAGGAGGAGAATCACCTCCCTCAACCTGCTGGCCACACTTCTTTTTATGCAGCCCAGGATACGATTGTCTTTCTGGGCTGCAAGCGCACATTGCCGGCTCATGTCCAACTTTTCATCGACCAATACCCACAAGTCCTTCTCTGCAGGGCTGCTCTCAATCCATTCATTCCCCAGTCTGTATTGATACTGGGGATTGCTGTGATGCCTGTGTAGGGCCTTGCACTTGGCCTTGTTGAACTTCACAAGGTTCCAATGGGCCTATTCCTGAAGCTTGTCAAAATCACTCTGGAATGCATCCCTTCCTGAAAGCAATGTATTGAGGTTTCTCTGTGTGGGATGAATACAATTGGAATGTTTGTTTTGTGCTTTCATATCCCTTGCCTCCAGATCTGGTGTCATTTCTCCAAACACTCATATATTTCCAAAAGACTTCCAAAACATATGTTACTGGAGATAGAGCAGTTGCACTTTGAGTCAGAGGAACAAATACAATCAAGGCTTGTAGGTTGAGGCAAGTCTTTGAACTGAAATATGACTCATTTCTGCATTGCCTTTATTGCCAGGTGATGTGAAATTAATTAGTCTCATATTTATCGCTATGAATGTCACGGTTTATACTACCAGCATCAGGTAAGATAAACAGTTACTGTGTGAAGGACTGAATTGGGAAGAAGGTTTACTTTTACACAGGCAGTGAAATACATATGAAATGATTTTTCTCCTCAGCTTATTGAACAAAAAGTGGATGCTTTTTTTTTAATGTATTATTCATTTTTTGAATAAAGGATGAATATAGCTTGACGTCTTTTGAGATGGAAGGCCATTTAAAGTAACATTTTTTTCTTTAATTCTAAATTGTGTGTTTTGAGCACCTTTCCAAAGATTGCTGTCCATTTTTTGAACGGAATTGTCATTGCATGTACTGGAATAATGAGGTAACTTTTGTTGTCTAACTACTTTGTATTTCATATCTTTCAAAAGGTTTGTCTACAGCTCACTCACAGACAGATGATTTTAAAGGATCACTTTCCTATGGATCTGCCAGAGATCAGAACAATGTTTTGGGAATACACGATGTGCCATCACAACAGTAGCCTTAAAAAAAAAAAAAAAANAAAAAAAAAGTCTAAAAAAAAAAAAAAAAAAAAAAGAGAGAGAGAGAAAGAAAAACAAAAAGGAACACTTAGCTTGTATATACTGAGAACATCTTAGACAGAACTAGTTCTGATAAACCAGCATACCACTACTTGCTCTTATTTTTTTCTCACCATGGATTATCCCACAAAGGATTACGTCATTAAAAACCAGTGATTCCATTTTCAATCTTTGAGAGGACTATTCAATAATTTATATTTCAACAGATTCATGATTTTTCTTTGCTTGAAGGGAAGGTAACTATCATCCTGATTTAATGAAATCCTTTTTTTATTTTTTTTTTTTTTTCAACCTATGCCTGGTAAAGAGGTTTCTTGGCTGTATTAGTTTGTAAACCATTTTTTTAAATTTTTTTTTTAATGTTTATGTCAAATGAGCTTTTTAGCAAGCTTCCCAGGAACAAGTTTGGTGTTTAAAATTAAACTATCTTTTAAACAAATTAAAGACTTATCTGGAGGGTTTTATGACTTTTAAAGTAAGAGTTAGCTGGCCTATCTGATTTTTAAAATAATATGCAGTAAACATAAACAGACTGATGAAATCCTGAAATCTTTCCAGTTCACATGCTACACTAATGGCATTTGAATCGTTATTTCTGGAACCAAATGTTGCATTTGCAAGTTTCATATAAAATGATTCTCCATTGTTGCCTTTGGAATTGTTTTGTTTTGGATAAATGGGAGGGGACACAGCCAGGACAGCTGACCCCAACTCATCAAGGGGATATTCCATACCATATGTGATTGTGTTCAGAAAGAGAAATTGGGGTAAGAAGCAGGAAGGAGGGATGTTTAAAGTTATGGCATTTGTCTTCCCAAGTACCCGTTATGCGTGATGGAGCCCTGCTTTCCTGGAGATGGCTCAACACCTGCCTGCCCATGGGAAGTGGTGAATGAATTCCTTGTCTTGTTTTGCTTGAGTGTGTGACTTTTGCTTTACCTGTTAGCTGTCTTTATCTCAACCCATGATTTTTCTCACTTTTACTTTTCTGATTTTCTCCCCCCATTCCACTGGGGAAGTGAGCAAAAGGTGGTGTGGTGCTTTTAAAAGAAACTATCAGTTAATTTTAGTTAATATATTGACTAATTTTTACAGTAGATTTCATTCCTGTTCTTTGTTTATGTGTTTGCATCTATAAATATTCAATATATTTTCATTTAATTGGTAAAGTAATGGTCATAGAACCCGAAGTTTTGAAAGGGAAATGAAAAGGTCATCCAGACTCGCTCGACCAAAAAAATTAAACAACTAAGAATTCTTATGCAAGATGACTGCTTGTGATAGTTCACCCCTGAAATAATATGTTTTCACAGTTTAAGAAAACACACATATAATGAAGATTTTAGTGACTTACATGAAAAATGGTTGCCTTTGGGAACAAAGCAAATGTTGAAAAATGCTGTATCTGTTTGATTACACATACCCCATGAGGATTGTGTTGTCTACACACACAGTTGTAACTGGTATCAGAGGCAGATCTTTTTTTTACTAATATATGACTTCTGTACTCAGAGTACTGCTGAATTGGTTTGAGTATACAGTTAATATAGTTTAACACACTAGTTAAATTGCGCATTCCATTATTTGTGTAGTTTGTGGAAGAAACAGTACAGTGAAATTATAAATGTTACAGACTAAAAATACATAAATGGTTGAAATTTCCTTGCTTGCCTCAACTTTTTCTAATATGCACCATTTGCCTCTCCTTCTTTCAAAACGAAAAGGACATGAACAGCTGTCATAAGGTACAGCTACATTATGACATTCAATTTCTTCATTTGTTTTTCACAAATCTTTCATTATTATGTGATAAAAACTATTGTTTTTTTTCAGTTGTGGATTATGAAGAGCTGTGTTTTTCACCCTGGATAAGTTTATTTTTGTCACAAAGTTTTAATTTCAGTAATAGTAACAGAGACTAAAAATTAAGTACATTCAGAACTCTAGTAGTTATAACACTTCGGCATCAAAATTTTTGAGCCTGAGACTTCCAAAGACCCTTCAGTGATGAAGCTTCCATTGAGCAGAGCATGGGCAGTCCATAATGCTTCCATCAGAAGTCATTGCCTTTGTGACCAGTCTAATGAGAAGGAAATTGATTTCTCCATTACACTAGAAAGACAATTGTTTTGTTATTGAGGATAAAATATCAGAACAGTTAAGCTTCAGACCTTAACTATTTTGAAGAGCTGAAGAAAACTTTGGCAGATATTGTGAGATAATGATAGAAAGTGTCTCTTCAATGTCAAAGTAAGCCAGTTAATCTTTGCTGCAATGGATAATTTAGTATTGCTGAAGAGCTTCTATTTCCCATATTAACCAACTTCCAATGAGCTATTGCATCCCAATCTGAATCATAGAATCATAGAATGGTTTGGTTTGGAAGGGACCCTAATGATTGTCTAGTTCCACCCCCCACCCCTCCATCCCATGGGCAAGGACACCCTCCACTAGACCAGGTTGCCCAAAGCCCCATCCAATTTGACATTGAACACTTCAGGGAGGGGGCATCCACAGCTTCTCTGGGAAACCTGTTCCAGTGCCTCACCACTCTCTCAGTAAAGAATTTCTTCCTAATAGCTAATCTAAATCTACCCTCCTTCAGCTTAAGGCCATTACCCCTTGTCACGTCACTACTTGCCCTTGTAAACAGTCCCTCTCCAGCTTTCCTGTAGGCCCCCTTCAGGTACTGGAAGGCTCCTATAAGGTCTTCCTGAAGCCTTCTCTTCTCCAGGCTGAACAATCTCAACTGTCTCAGCCTGTCCTCATAGGTGAGGTGCTCCAGCCCTTTGATCATCTTTGTGGCCCTCCTCTGTAATCACTCCAACATCTCCATGTCCTTTTTATGTTGGGGCCCCCAGAGCTGGATGCAGTACTCCAGGTGGGGTCTCATGAGAGTGGAGTAGAGGGGTAGAATCACCTACCTTGGCCTTCTGGTCATGCTTCTTCTGATGCAGCCCAGGACACACTTGTCTTTCTGGGCTGCAAGCGCACACTGCTGGTTCATGTTGAGCTTCTCATTAATCAATACCCCCAAGTCCTTCTCCTCAGGGCTGCTCTCAGTCCGTTCCCTGCTGAGCCTGTATTTGTACTTGGGATTGTGCCGACCCATGTGTAGGACCTTGCACTTGACCTGGTTGAACTTCATGCAGTTCTAATGGGCTTACCTCTCAAGCCTGTCAAGATCCCAAGTTGAGCAGTCTCTGAAGTTGTGTTTCTATTATGTTGTCACAGAAATCTTTCTACTGGAACAGGTTAAATGCACTTGTACTAAATTAATGGTTTTAGTGTTAGTGTTAGGGTTTAGGGTTAGTGTTTCTTAGGTTGTTTTGAGTTGGGTTTTTTTTTTGTTTGCAGACTAATTTTACACAGAATTATTTTTTTTCTTTCTAAATAAAAATTAATAACAGTGCATTTATCATACTATCCTATTATTACCCCAAAATATCCTTTGTATCTGCTTCATCAGTGCTTCAGTTTTGTATTTTCAATGTGCACTAGTCACATACTAAAAAATCAGCTGAAGGCAGTTGTTGAATCTGAGCTGCTTACCTGGGGATTTACAGAGGAGGAAAATTTCCTGGGTAATAATTTACAACATGTGACTTCTGCAGAAGAATGAGCGTAAATTATGACTGCACACACATCTTTCACTTATCATCACAAGATAGATATAGTATTTGGTAAATTAGCAATAAACTCAATACAAATTAACAACTATGTGACAACTGTACATATCTTCCTAGACTCAAAAACGTGCTTTTTCATAGGTCCAGTGTCTACAGTATTGGGGTTTAGATTATTATTAGACTCTGTTTGGACTATTATTCATGTCTCAACAACATTGCAAATATAGCTACAACATCTGACTCATTTGGAAGATGGATTATAAGCACCAAATACTAAGTTCTCAGTCTTTTGAAATCTAAAAATGAAATGACTACCATTTATAATAGTGCCTGTTCTTTTAATGACAACATTCACATACCAGACTAAAAATATTACAGTAGAAGAAGTACATCAGATTTACCACCAGCTTGCTCATATATATGACAGGGAAAGAGAAATAGCAGATATCAACAAAGAAAAGACACTAGCAAGCTTAGTATCTAAAATTCATTAAAAATTCCTTTTCTTGTCAGATAAACAGAAAATGTCTCTCCAATTCTAGGATTCCAGTGTCAGAATTGTCTTCCTCAAAATAACGTAAGTTACTATTACTAGATGGCCTTCAGCACGGCTTCTATATAGATGTACAGTTCATATGAATAAAAATGTTTTAGAAGATTAAACATTGTAAATTTATGCATTTTGTAGTGTTTATTTATTAATCTATTGATAAAGACTAGGTAAATAGATTTATTTCTGCAGACCTGAACTAGACATTGCATTTAATCACTTCATGATTGCATAGGTGAAAATTAAAAATTCTATTAATAGTATAATATCAATTTTCAAAGTAAAGCATGGGGATTTAACTGTGCAAATTCTAGTAATGTCAAAGTGAGTCACAACTCTGCAGCTTTGGAAATGGAATGTTTTGTGTCAGAAGAAAAATTCCATGGTAAATATAAAATGATCTAAAAGTTAAAGTAAACATATTTGAAAGTAAAATTGTAACAGAATAATTCCACTGACACAGACAACTTTATGAAAGTGGCCTGGCAAAATTTCTTGGAGTATATGGTATAAATATGCATTTTTTTGACAGTTCACGTAGTATTTTCAAATTATTTGCAACTATGAGATGTACTATGCCTTCTATTCCTTATTTCTTGAATATATTTTGTTTATATTTCTTTTTTTCCCAAAGTAATAAGGAAGAAGGAGTAGTTATACTTTGTACAGTTTTCATTTCTGCAGGTAGTGTATCATCTTTACTACATAAAGATCATAATTATCTAAATACTCTGGGCTACAAATGTAATGCATTAATGAGGAAGGAATGGAATTCTATTCCATGTGTTGGCTTATTAGAAACCAATATAACTACTACTTGAATCAAAGGGTATTGAAATTTTAAGTTCAGTTAAACATATAACAGTTAACTCTCCTTTTAAGAATAAATTGCTTTCTTAATCTAAGATACGCTAAGATACCATTATTTATATCTGGATATATACCTGAGAAATAGAAGCTGCTTATAAAGCATAAATAATATTTGATTTAGCTTCCTGTTTTACATCTTTTATATTACAGGTTAATTTAGAATAAATCCCAGAAGTTTGGATGTCATGAGGTAAAAACATCTGTTTCATGCATTTGATTGTAGGTAGGATTTAAACAATAAGTTAGACTAGATTTAAGTTTTTGGAAATTATGTTGGGTAATATTTTAAATCACACAAAGCTGGTCTTGGGAATTCAAGTAGTAATGAAGTGGATAAGTAACATTTGTTCTGTGTTAAAGTGATCCATGCACTGTTAGAAGACAGGAATGTGAAAATACTTTCAGAAGTGGAGAAAGGGCCATATTGATTTTGTTACTGTAGATAATAAAAATTACATAGCTAGCATGGTGTCTCAAAAGAAAACATTCTCAGATTTGCAGACTAAAGGTACCCATACATATGCCCATATACAGATGAAATTATTCTCTAATGACACACAACTAAATTCCAAATAACTTCATATTTGCATTATGAAAGGGAAGATATCAATTTAATAATTATCAATTTAATGGCTATCTCAATTTAATGATTATCAGGCTTTCTTCTGGGAGCAGAGTCTTGAGACAGGAATAGAAAACATACTTGGGAAAGCAGTTAAGCTTCTGGAATCGTGTGAATGACATTTCTGCGGGCAGGATTTGGCTTGGTTATAACTGAGGCAATCCTGCTTTCTCTTGGCAGACCTCTGCGATTGTGACTAGACATGGTGAAAAATCAGCTGAAGCTGTAATGGGTCCAATACTGAAAGTGAGTAGAAGGAATCTGCACGTGGCAACTAGCCTGTGTCTTTGGTATGCCTGATCCATGTTCACATGCAGACCAATTCAAACATGTCCAACACAGACCATCTCTGATGGGGTTTTGGCACCAGTTAATATTCTCTGCTTTGTTTGCTATCTTCAGATAAGTTGTAACTGGAAAATGTAACTTAGGGGTGTACTGAATCTTTACACTGAATTTTCAATTCCCAGTGATATTAATAGAAGCTACTACATATGCACAGATTGAAGTATGATTTGAGCTCCAGAAATTAAATGCATGAAAAATCTGCCTATGAAGAAAAAGTTAACTATTCCTGTGGTTGCTCTGCAAAGTCTTATTTCTATTAATTTTTACAGATAAAACATGGGAAGCTATTCTTCACATGAGTATGCATGAGCTCATGGCCCTTCCTTTTACTGAAAAACATGCCAGGTATCTTCTGTAATGCAAAGCCATGAATCATTTCTGATGTGTTTAATCATGTCACAGCCAATGAGTCAATGGATAAGAAACTACTGTTTGTTTCAAATGTACAGGACTTAAGGGGAAGAGGACAAGTTATTCTCTGCCCTCTTTCTGCTTCCCAAACTAAACAGTATAACTGAACACTAGACAAGTACAACTACTTGTTCAATTTTAGGGACAGTTATATTTCAACACGTATAACTATTTGCTCAATTTCAGGGCCAGTACTCTTTAATGCTGTTATAAATTATCTGGACACAGGAATCAAATGTATATAAAGTACATTTGTTGATGATACTAAACTAGGAGGAGCTATGGACTCCCTCGAGAGTAGAGAGGTCTTACAGAGAGATCTGTATAGACTAGAGATCCGGGCAGTCACCAACCATATGAAATTTAATAAAAGCAAGTGCCAGATTCTCCACCTCGGATGAGGTAGTCCTGGTTATATGTACAAACTGGGGGTTGAGAGGCTGGAGAGCAGCCCCACAGAAAGAGAGCTGGGGGTTTGGTTTGATGGCAAGTTGAATATGAGTCAACTGTGTGCCCTGGCAGACAAAAGTGCCAACTGTGTCCTGGGGTCCATCCAGCACAGCATAGCTGGCCAGTTGAGAGAGGTGATTGTCCCACTCTACACTGCACTGGTGTGGCCCCACCTCGAGTACTGTGTGCAGTTTTGAGCACCTCAATACAAGAAAGACATCATACTATTAGAGTGTATCCAGAGGAGGGCAACCAAGAAGGTGAAATGCCTCAAGGGCAAGACTTACGAGGAGCAGCTGAGGTCATCTGGTTTGTTCAGCCTGGAGAAGGCTGAAGAGTGACCTTATCACAGTCTAAACTTCGTCAAGGGGGGGCAGTGGAGGGGGGGATGCTGAGCTCCTCTCTGTTGACCAGCAACAGGACACAAAGAAATTGAATGAAGCTGCATCAGGGGAAGTTCAGATTGGGCATTAGGCAAAGGTTCTTCACTGAGAGGGTGGTTGGTCACTGGAACAGGCTCCCCAGGGAAGTGGTAGTGGCACCAAGCCTGTCACAGTTCAAGGAGCATCTGGATTATGCTCTTAGTCATATGGTTTAGTTTTAGTTAGTCCTGCGAGGAGCAAAGAGTTGCACTTGATGATCCCTATGGATATCTTCCAACTTGAGATATTCTATGATTCTATACTGCTCAGCATTAAGAAATAACTAGAAAAATTCTGGTACTGTCAGTGTTATCTACTATATGACCAGTGCCAACAAAACAGATATAAAATGATAGTATGAGATATATTATTTCACTGTCACAGAGACAGAGACATGTCTTGTTGGAGTTGTTCAACTTGCGGAACTAGTAAAGAGACAAGATGTCCTGGTTTTCAGCTGGGATAGAGTTAATTTTCACAAGAAGCTGGGATGGGACGCAGCCAGAATAGCTGACCCAAACTAGCCAAAGGGATAATCCATACCATATGACTTCATGCTCAGTATATAAAGGGAGCTAGCCAGGGAGGAGCGGTGGGTCCAGGCCAGGCTGGGTGTCCAGTTGTGAGCAAATTGCATTGTGTATCACCTGCTTTCTTTATTCTAAGTACTGTTGTTATTTTTCTCTTCCTTTGCTGCCCTATTAAACTGTTCTTATCCCAACCCACAAGTTTTATCTTTTTCTTCAGATTCTCCTCCCCATCCCACCAGGCTGGGAGGAGGAATAAGCAAGTGGCCACACGGTGCTTAGCTGCCAAGTGGGGCTAAACCAGACACAAGAAAATAAAATAATACTGTAGGGAGAGCAGTGCTGTAGAGACATGCAGGGCAGTCTTCCTCAACAGCCAACTCTTCACTTACAAAGAAGTTCAGAAGATCAAAGCTAGCTGATTGTTTTTTTATATATAACTGAATAGAACTGAATGATTCTGAGTTTGCAGACTAATTTAGTTATGCATCAAATAAGCTAGCAATGAGTCAGCATGAGCCAGCAATGTACCCTTGTGGCAAAGAAGGCTAATGGTATCCAGGGCTGCATTAGGAGCAGGATTGCCAGCAGGTCAAGGGAGGTGACTGGTGCGGCCACACCAGGACTGCTGTGTCCAGTTCTGGGCTTTCTAGTACAAGAGAGATATGGACATACCAGAGATCATCCAGTGAAGAGCCACAAAGATGATGAACGGACTGAAACATCTCTCCTACGAGGAAAGACTTAGCCAGGACTTTTCATCCTGGAGAAGAGAAGGTTCAGGAGGATCTCATCAATGTACATACATACCTGAAAGGAGAGTGCAAAGAAGACGGAGCCAGGCTCTTTTCAGTGGTGCCCAGCGACGGGACCAGAGGCAATGGGCACAAACTGAAACACAGGAAGTTCTGTCTGAACATTAGGAAACATGTTTTTACTGTGAGGGTGACCTAGGACTGGCACAGTTTGCCAGAGAAGTTGTGGAGTCTCCATCCTTGGAGATATTCAAAAGTAGCCTGGACATATTCCTGGGCAACTGGATCTAGGTGGCTTTGCTTGAGCAGGGGTGGGTGGACCAGATGATCTCCAGAGGTCCCTTCCAACCTCAACAATTCTGTGATTCTGTGAAATGCCACCAGTTCACAATTGTGTCTAAAACTCCAGCAGTGAATATGCTGAATATGCCATTTCTAGGAGATGTGGGTAGGGCCCTTAATAGTATTTCAGATATTTTTGTCAATGCAAACATATTTTTCATGTAAGCAATTCCTTTTGGAATCAGGAACACTTAGTTTGTTCATATATCATAAAAGTTTATATCAATTTTCATAGTTTTAACTATATGTATGCATTTTCCACTGTGTACTGATCAAACTATTGGTACCAAAAGGATATCATAAGGAACAAAGATCCTAAACATCTAAAGAAGAAAAAAAAATGACATTAATTGTAAAATAAACAATTTGATAAACTCTCGTTCTTTTATCATTGCAAGAAAAGTAGTATAATACGGTCTTTCTGTGAAAGATAAGATTATGAAATACACAGAAGTATGACCCACAATATACATAGAGTATGATAAATAGATTATGAAATACATAAAATACATGTAATATATTGAAACATATAGAACCTCCAAGAAAATGTCAAGACACTATATTTTATTCTGGCAGACAGAAGTCCAGAGAGGTGCCAGGACTCTATCTTTGCTTACTTTAATGGAAGCTGTGCCTTCTAAAAGTTCCTTGAAAGGCAGTCAACATCCTACAAAAATTGGGCTTAAACAATAATTTGGTTACATTTTAATTTGTCACATAAGGGAATTAGAGAGTAGACATCATTAATTCAACTTCCTGAACAAATTCAAATATTTTTATCCCTATATAATCAAAGTCTTTTTTGCACACACTTCCCATTAAGAATGTCATTATTTATCAATAAAGTGTCATTTTGGTACCTTTATTTAGTGAAGATTTGGCTATTGATTTTGGTGGAACTTTTTTTTGTTTTGTTTTGTTTTCTGTTTTTGTTTTTGTTGCTCATGACCAAATGCTGGTTTATGCAATAATTGCTGCGTTTAGTACTGCTATTTTATATTGCTTTCCTTTTGTCATAGAATCATAGAATTATCTGGGTTGGAAGGGACCTTAAAGATCATCTAGTTCCAACCCCCCTGCCATGGGCAGGGACACCCTCCACTAGACCAGGTTGCCCAAAGCCCCATCCAATTTGACATTGAACACTGCCAGGGAGGGGGTATCCACAACCTCTCTGGGCAACCTGTTCCAGTGCCTCACCACTCTCTCAGTAAAGAATTTCTTCCTAATAGCTAATCTAAATCTACCCTTTTTTTAGTTTAAAGCCATTGCCCCTTGTCATGTCACTCCATGCCCTTGTAAACAGTCCCTCTCCGTGTTTCTTGTAGGCCCCCTTTAGGTACTGGAAGGCTGCTGTAAGGTCTTCCTGGAGCCTTCTGTTCTCCGGGCTGAACAACCCCAGCTTTCTCAGTGTGTCCTGACAGGAGAGGTGCTCCAGCCCTTTGATCATCTCCATGGCCCTCCTCTGGACTTGATCCAATGGTCCATGTAGGTCCAAGTCCAAGACGGTCCAGGAAGGTCCTTCTCATGTTGGGGGCCCCAGAGCTGGATGCAGTATTCCAAGTGGGGTCTCACGAGAGCGGAATAAGGGGACAGAATCACCTCCCTCAACCTGCTGGTCATGCTTCTTTTGATGCAGCCCAGGACACACTTGTCTTTCTGGGCTGCAAGCACACATTGCTGGGTCATGTTTAGCCTTTCATCAACCAATAACTCTCTGTAGAAAATAACTCCCTGATTCTAGTACTGTCCTTTGTTCATTTTTCTTTAAAGATAATATTGCCTGCGTTTTCTTGAAATTAGAATCTTGAATAAACTTTTGAGTTTTACTCAGAGTCAAACACCGTTCCTTAAAGTTCATCTTACTTTTATCTCCAGAAAACTTGAGATTTTCTCATGCAAAAAGAGATTTACTTTTATCTGAAATCCTGAAGGAACAGAAGGAATTGTGTACAGTCCCTTAAACTTAATTTCTTATATCTTGTTCTTTTTCTTCTTTCAATGTAAGCATAAAATATATGAAAGCATTTTTTCTTTGTTGTTTTGAAGAAGAAAATAGGGAATACTACATTGAACCATTTATGAAATCTAAATCATTTATAACAGAAAATGGCTGCAGTCTATCCAAATGTAGAAAAAGAGTTTCTCAAGAGTATAGACCACTTATAAGATTTTTTCCTGTTTACATTCAGGCAAGAGAAGCTGTTATTGTGTAGAGTGTTTCATCTGCTCAGTGTAGCATTAAATAAATATGTCTCTGCAGGTTATCGCTATGCCAGCAGGGAGCTGAGATGCATGTCTGTGCAATTGTTCTCAGCATATAAAGAAGAAGAAGAAAACTATATGCTTGTATGTAGAGTTAAACAGGTAATGCAAAGAAATATGAGAGAAACTTATTACTGCTCTATGTAAAATACTCCTATATGTCATATACTCTACAGCCCAGTCTATGTGCTAGACTGAAATTTGAATTTTTCACTGAACTATTCTAGTCTCGACATTTTGAGTGAGGAAGTAAGACAATATTTAAGTGAGTGGAGACATGAAGAAGATTAGAGATTAAGCAGACGATAGAGCTAGGTATGGCTCACTGGAAATGTTTATAATATAAATTCTTAGAAAGCAGGTCAGGGAAAACTTATTAACAGTGTGATCCAGGGTCCTGCCTCTAAACCTGCCTTAAATCTACAGAATGACTAGTTCAGCCTTTTTCCAATAGAAACAGAGGTCTGATGTGCCTAAAAGGACATAAGGCTAGGTCCAAATCAAGAATTTACATCGACTGAAAGTGTTTTTGTCAAGCTATGTGGCTCGAAACCTCACTGTTTATGGTTTTGATCTTTAAAGTTCCTAAGTTTTCTCAGTAAAGTTTCTTCACTGCCTTCACCCCTGCCCATAGAAATGGCAACATCTCAGCAGGGCTGAGTATTTCCGAATCTGTTTCATAGCTAGAGCTATCTTTTATTCAGTCTGGTGACACTGAACAAAAAAAGTCCAAATCCGAAATCATATGAGAAAACTTATCCCTTTTGCATCTGCTGAGAAGACTTAGCATAGCAGAAAATATTAATAGACACTACTCCTACTTAAAATGTGTTGAAGAAGGAAACACTGCCATCTGTCATTTAATAGCATTGTGATTAAAGTGCTTACCCACCAAGTCACTCATATTTCTGCATTTTCAGCTGTGTGATGATGCTTTTCCACAAAAGTTTTAGGGACATTTTCCTGGGTAAAGTTGTGGGTCAGTAAGACTAAGGCTAGTACTGAACGCATGTCTCTTATTTCCTTACGATTGCTCCATCAAACAGATTCTAAAAAGTGAGCTTTTGCACACTTCTTTTTGAAAGAAAAGTATGAGTTACTAGGAAGTGATAATTTATATTTCTATGTTCCAAAAGGAATTTCAGGCTTAATACACCATAAGGATATTTCTGGACCAGTTATATTTCTTTTTAAGAATATAAGAGAACGTAGGACTTTAATAATATGATGTATAAATTCCATATTTGGAGCCATCCACTTCTTCACCATATATTACACTTTTTATGTCACTTCTTTCTATAACATAGAAAGCATAATATATTGCAATTTGTAATATTTACGTCTACAAGGTAAACGAAAGACATGATCTCAAATCTGTTTCAGAGGATAAACATTTGTTAAATAACTTCACATGCCTACAGATATTAATAAATCATTTTAATTAAAAAAGGGCAGAAAGTACACATCCAAAGGTGGAATACCAGCTAAAAAAAATAAATTTAAAAAAAAAAAGTTATGTGAAATAGAATTCCAATAGTAACATCTAAAATGAGGAGGAAGAAAAGGCTAGATTTTGAAACAAGAGGACAAGGTAAAAGATAAAGTGGCTGAGTAGCTCTGTGAATTTTATTTTGCTTTAAGAAAATTTCATTAAAAGAATGGATTTAATAATGACAGAGGCCAAGCTATTACTATGCTCCTGTAATTAATCTTTTATAAAGCATCTTTTATCAAGCTGAAATAAAAGCTATTCAAAACAAATAACTAGTCAGGCAGGTATCCAGCACATTATTTTTTTTTACTTTTTGAGTCAAATATACGTCAAGTGTTTTGACTTGGGATCAACTGATTTAGGGTGCTTCAGAACCCATACTTTCAAGTTGAAGGAGACCAGTGGGTATTGGTATATCCTCAGCCTTGTAAGTGTTCGATAGCTTGTATTCAGCTACAACATGCCTTTGAAATTGTTCAGTCCTGTACTGATGATTACAGGAGATGAAGACTCCATCATTACTGCTGGAATTTTCTTCCACAGCTTAGAAATTTGGTTATTCTTAAACTTTTATCATCTAATATTTTCTGCTGATGTATGTACTCAGACACTAATTAAATTACTTTCTGTCTTTCTTTTGATAAATTAAATGGATTACACTCCTTAAGTCTTTGACTGAAAGGCATTTTCTTCCTCTCTGGAATAGTTTGGTTTAAATTTTGATTTTTTTTTTTTCACTATTGTAAGCTTTTCAATATACCTTTTAAAATATGGTTATTATACTGCCTTAATACCTATTTCAGCGATACTACTTCATTCTTCTCTTACAGAGCAGAAGATCACACAAGAACTTTTTGTCACAACTTTATCTTGGGAACCCAGGTCGGTTTTGTGTGTGCTAGATTACTCTCAGAATTATTTTTTCCAGAAGTCATTGCTCATTCCTGAAAAATGTAACTAACTTAAGCATTTGGCTGTGTTAAAGCCATTTCTTTGAATGGATTAGAGTTATGAAGTACTTTCAATAACTCTGTATGACTGCTTTGTCTTGCTCATCAGTTTACCATGCTGTCAATATCTGTGTCATCAGCAAATTTTATCAAGACTGATTTTTTTAATTTACTTCCAGAGAAGTGAGGGGAGTAGTGACTATCATTGGCTAGTTCCAGTCTTTGTGAAATCCTGCTATAACTAACTGTGTTTGATTTTGAGATGCTATTTTTTCTATTCATAATGGACTGGAAAGCACTTTGTCATTCTTCTGAGATAAAAGTACATCAACCTGCTTCTTTTGAAACACAGAGCAGAAATGTTTATTGAAAATTGCAGCCATTTTTTTGCAAGTGTGAATTAAGCATAAAGCTTAGGCTTTCTCCCCTGAATATTGCCATGTGTCCCATTTTCCTGTTGCAGTATCAACAGTGGCATTGCTGTGGTTTCTTTCTGACTTGCTGACTTTACATATTGGATGTAGGGTGCTGGAGACACACGCTGTGCAACAGGTAGGAAGTATATGCCCCTTTCTGACTGAAGTGTCATAGGCTGCTTTCCCAAGAAAGCATGCCCCTGTGCATTGGGGAGAAGGAAGAAATTCTTTCATCATGATGTTCACTACCTCTTCTTCACGTACCTGAATTTACACATGTGTATGTGTTTATACAAGATTAGACTGGATACTGACACTTTAAAAATGACTATGATTTTGAAAGGTTAGATTTTTCATTTGTTTGTTTGCAAGTTAACTACACATTGGTTTTTTATATGTCAGAGGAGTATTTGCAGAGGAAATAACAGAGCATACCTTTCCTAAGAACACAGAAGACAAGATATAAATATCCATTGCTGAATACCCAAGAATGAGCACTTCTGAGTTTGTGAACTCCATGTTGTGAAGAGCAAGGTTGAAATGTTGACAATTGTAGTAGCAATTTTGATTCACTAAACTCATCCTCATAGTGAATATTTTCTAGTTGATTCGTTGCACCTAGGACTTGCACTATAATTGCATGCGGTTTTACATTTAGCACATGGAAGTCACACACTGACAATACACTGCCAACAAATCTTTTGTGGTTACCAGCCATACCTAATACATGTGACTACTATGCAAAAAACAGGAATAATATTTTCCACTACAATGAGTCCAAATACTCACATGTTTTTTAAGACTGAATTATAAAAATCTACAACTCTTAGTACCCAAAACAAATTAGACATTGAAGGTCAGATCTTCAGATTGTATAAATCAGCATAGGTATATAAACTTCGTAAGAGCTACATTCATTTAAATTAACTAGTGGTTCAGCACAAATAAAATGTGAGCACATCAGTGTGTACATTCATGGCTGTGTAATAGTTAGTCTACCTTTGAAAACATATTTATGGAGAATATGAGGCAATATTCAACTGCATTCAAGAAACAGAGTTGGATCAGGATTTATCCTCAAGACTGGGATTTTAGTTTGTGTGCATTATGAGCAGTTTTCCAAAGTGCAACCACCTGCAGCACGAAGAGTTTCCTTCTGTTTCCCTAATTGTGCTATGAATCAAACCTTGCTCTTTCCACAAGAGATGAAATAAACAAGGAGGATTCAATTTCTTCTATATATGCTTCAGATCTCAATCAATTGTCTTCAGGTTTGTGGTTTTGTGTTTGGTTTTTTTAAATATATCATGCACACATTTTTGTTACTGTCAGTTGGTAAGCTCATGATAGGTTGCTAGTATCATTTTTACATTATGCTACATCAATGTGGTGATGTGTGATACAAAGAAAAGAGGTTTTGATTCTTCCCAAGGATTTTCTCAAGAAATTGCTCCCTGAGTTATTCTCTGAACTCAGTATCAATGAAACAGTTGCAAATATATGTAAGTATTTAACCAATAGCAAAGTACCAAATGCTAAAGCTAATCAGAACAATTTTATATGAACTCAAAATATGTTACGATAAAAAATTAAACATGGTACAAAATAAGGAAAACATCCACTAATATTTCTAGAGGAAGGAATCGGAAGGATGTAGAGGAGACATCAGTAGAATGCGAAAATAAAACTATAGGAAGACAACTGTTACTCTGTATATTTTACTTCTGGTAAGATTCCTTGACATATGAAGTCCCTTATGTGAGATAAAGAGAGTTCCCCTCTTTTTTTTCTTCATCCTCCAATCAATAGAAATGCATTGGGAAAGACATTTCTGTCTTAATAAGGGTGGTAAATGAGTGCTGAAATTTTGCAAGAATATGAGCACTTGGAAGAGTGAAAATTTGAATATAGTATCACTGAAAAATGAAAGTATAGTATAATGAAAAAAAATTCAAGCCAATTATGCTGAGTTTTAAGAGGAAAATGTCTTGCACTGGCTTAAAGCTGACTGTTTCCATATAGGGTATTGTAACCACAAGCCTGATAAGGGCAAAGTGCTTGTGCCAGTAAAAACAGCTTTTTTTCATAACTAGAGGAAAAGGGAGGTGAGAATAAAGGGAGGTGAGAATTGTTTCTCAGAATAAACTGCATTGTGCTACTTGTAATTTCTGTTTGTTGCACTACTTTCAATTTCTGAGAGTAAATTCTTCATGCTGTTTCAGATATTCTGCCTTTGAATAGTTAGGGATAATATTATTTGAAGTAGTATCGAAAATCAAAGACAAACCCAAAAATCACTATGTAGATTTTTTTTTTATTTTATTTTTTTTCCAAATAACTGCATAAGTATAGACCATTGTGCCACTTCTCCTGTGCTAAGTTTGTTTCATCTCTCTGCTGGGAGTAAGAGAAAAGACACGGACCATACAAATCAGATATCTAGAATACGAGAAATAGAAAGCTTGAAATTAGCAGAGAGATGTCATAAAGCACACCAGAAGCAGAGAAAAAAGATGAAAGTTGAAGAAAGGGTTGCTTCCAAAGTTGATGATGCTAAATGGCAATATGAGATAGTGTGTTGGGTTTGCATGGCAAGGTTTTGGTAGCAGTGGGGGGGCTACAGGGGTGGCTTCTGTGAGAAGCTGCTAGAAGGTTCCCCTGTGTCTGATAGAGCCAATGCCAGACGGCTCCAAGATGGACCTGCCGCTGGCCAAGGCNGACTGTAGCCTGTGGGAAGGACTCCACATTGGAGAAGTTCGTGAAGGACTGTCTCCCGTGAGAGGGGCTCCATGCTGGAGCAGGGGAATGATGAGAGGAGTCCTCCCCCTGAGGATGAAGAAGCAGCAGAAACATGTGATGAACTGGCTGTAACCGCCATTCTCCATCCCCCTGTGCTGCTGCGGGGGGAGGAGGTTTGAAGCCGGGAGTGAAGTTGAGCCCGGGAAGATGGGAGGGGTGGGGAGAGGTGTTTTAAGATTTGATTTTATTTCTCATTCCTCTACTCTGTTCTGTTTGGGAATAAATTATATTAATTTCCTCTCTAAGATCAGTCTGTTTTGCTTGTGATGACAGTAAGTGAGTGATCTCTCCCTGTCGTTATCTCAACCCACAAAGCTTTTCGTTACACTTTTTCTCCCGTCTGGTGAACGAGGGGGGTGATAGAGCGGCTCTGGTGGGCATCTGGCCCCCAGCCAGGGTCAACCCATCACAGATAGTTAAGGAAATAGTAAGAAACTTTGTTTTTCATAAGAAAGGAAAAATATAATGACTGGAAGTGTGAATGGATATCTGCTGGCATAGATTAGGATAGCCTATTGCTTTATATTGCTAGTTTCTCAGACTTTGAGAAATGAAAATAGTAAGCATGTGAATCACTGAAAGCTGTGAAAAGCAGGTAAGAGCTGGTCTGTCATTTTTCTGTTACAATTAAAGCTATTTTTTTTTGTCTGTCTCCTTATTAATAAATTTTCTAGAAAAAAAATGCTGAAAAAATACCAAAAATATCTTTAAGTAAAAAAAAAAAAGAAAAAAAGTACCCAAAAAAATGATGAAAAGGTATTAGATTCACAAAATAGACTCTCGTAGTGGTTGCCTGCAGCCACTGGAGCACACATCAAACACAGTGATATTCTAGTAAACATCCTTTAATGTCTAGTATCACCCACAGCATATTAGGATTGAATTCTGTGTCCTGTATAGGATTGCACTCTGATCTTAAAGTGTATGGATAAACTTGACAAGAAAAAGAGAGTTATTTCCTCTGTTGATTGTTGTTCATTATTGGAAGTCTCTGTCTCTGTATAAATAATTAAGCATTTCAGTGAGTGCTGGACCACAAATGTCACAGCACCTCTCTTTAGCCACAGTGTTAGAACGTCACTTGTTTCCTCTGCTTTAGTTTATGGGTGAGTGACTAAATTTTTAAAATGCCATGAAGTAGCTCCAAGAGGAAAAAACTGAGAGTCAGCTAGAACACAGTAGAAGTTGATAGCCAAGGTGTTTTCTAGGAAAATGTCAAATGTGAATCGGAAGAGATATCTTAGTCACAGGGAAATTAACCCAATATTCCTAAATAAAGGTATTCCAGAGAAAATCCACAGTCTTTCTAAATCTAGGCTTTCATATACTTTGGTTTTCTCTTTATGAATAAGGAAAAATAAATTGGTTTTGTTTTAGCTAAATAAAATATTTATCTTTTCTTAATGAAGGAAACAAACATAAACAGTTTAATATAGTTCAAGTAGAAGCATTTAAAAATATTTTTTGTTCACTAGCCAAACCAATGATTCACCCAATATGGTCTCAACATGAAGCAACAAGAGAGAAACAGATCAACAGAGATGGATTTGCTTAAATATTGCTAAAGCCAAACTGAGAAACCGTCACTGAGTCCAATTAGAAAATTCTAAGAACTCTAAGAAATCTCAAGAAAGTTTAGATCATGGTCACATTTTGTCATGTGGATCTAACTGATGTAGCTGTGAGGATCTAACTGATGTAGATGACTGATTTGTCATCTGGATCTAACTGATGTAGCTTCAACCCAGATGCAGGACTTTGCTGTTAGAGCAAAATTTTGTTCACACTCAGATGTAAGATATGCCCGATCAGCTCAACTATCTGCATTGCTGCTGCCCTGAGAGGGGACAACCAACTGTCTTGGTTCTGCAGAATGAGCTCTGTTGCTCAGGATCTGCTATAGTAACAAGCACAATGAGAAAAAGACATGGGCGGTAATGGTTCTTCTAGCTATTTTTAAAGTCAATGAAAGTTCAAGTCCTTCTTCATGTTACTTGACTTTTCCCCACAATTCATTTCAACTGAGACTGCTTTTTACTTTCCCTCCTGTTGCAGGAGCTAGGTTTGACCCAGGGAAAGCAGAACTATGTCTGAGGTCCTGTTTCTTTGATGCATACCTCTTATTTAAATCAAAGTTTATGTTCGACACTCTCCAGTGCAAAGCTCAAGGCCTTTTTATTTCTACCTTTTTCATGTTAGGATTGTCTTTTCCCTACCTTGCTTGGTTCCCTTCTCTCTCTCTCTTTTTTTTTTTTTCCTCTGAAGGTACAAAAGGAGATCGAGAAGTTACTGCCATCATTGTCCTCCTCTCCCATCTCACCTNCTTTCCTGCTTGAAAGTAATGAACTAGATACATACCTGTATATTTCAGCTGTTTTTCACTTCCATAACATTACAAAAGGAATAAAAACTTATCATTGTGTGTTTACAATTATTTGTGTTGTCGAAGTGTTCCAAGAACAAATTGGAAAACTGAACTCACTGTTTTCAGATGTTAGTGTGAAAGTACTTAAAAACGTGGAATCTGATACATCTATATTTTAATATTTCTTTCCCTTTACATTTATTCTTATTTCTATTCCTATGCCTGTTCTTCACCACTTTGCTATAACAGTTGATACATTATCTGAAACTTGTAGAGACTCTAAATGCTTATGAAATTACAAAAATAGTTGTTTAAGTAATATCTTGAGGAAGAAACAAACTTGAAGTGATTCTGAAACCAGATTCATAATAGGAAGAGATTGAAAGAAAGATACTGCCTGCCTTGGCTCTAAGCATTTCTGAGAATGATACTTTTGACTATGAACTAAAATCCAAGATTTTTCTTTGTAATAATTTAGAGAATTTCCAGAAAAGGAATTATACATATAGGAACTGAGGAGTACTTGTCTTTGTAACTGAAACTTTCAAATCCAATATTTTTCACAGAATCATAGAATAGTTTGGACTGGAAGGGCCCTTTCAAGATCATCTAGTCCCACTGCTCTGCCATAGACAGGGACATCTTGCATTAGATCACATTCTTCAAAGCCCCATCCAGCCTGACCTTAAATACTTCCGATGGTGGGACATCCATAACTTCTCTGGGAAACCTGTTTCAGTGTCTCACCACCCTCATTGTAAAATATTTCTCCTTATGTCCAATCTAAATCTTCTCTCTCTCAGTTTAAAACTGCTGCCCCTTGTCCTGTCACTACAGGCTTGGTAAAAAGTCTCTCCGCCTTTCTTATAATTCCCCTTATAGGCTGAAAGGCAGCAATAAGGTCTCCCTGAAGCCTTCTTTTCTCCAGGCTGCACAACCCCAACTCGCTCAACCTTTCTTTGTAGGAGAATTGTTCCAGCACTCTGATCATTTTAATGGCCCTCCTCTGGATCCGCTCCAGCAAGTCCGTGCCTTTCTTGTACTGGGGACCTCAGAGTAGGACACAGGACTCCAGGTCAGGTCTCACAAGAGCGGAGTAGAGAGGGAGAATCTCCTCCCTCAACCTGCTGACCACACTTCTTTTTATGCAGCCCAGGATACAATTGTCTTTCTGGGCTGCAAGTGCACATTATCATTATCCGTGAAATGAATATTAAAGTTGGCACACCTAAATATGATAATGAGCTAAAAGGAGTACATGCTAACATATGTTACTATAGTACTTGACTGCCCACCCAAGTCATGCAAAATGTCACCCCTGGGAGGGAACAGCTAAGGTTGGGGTACAAAGGATATTGAGGAAGTTACCCTCATGACAGGAGAGAAGAGATTGAAGACCCAGAAGAGGCAGTCAACAGGCTGTGCTCTCCTCCACCCAAGGTAGGGACACCTTCTTGGTATGCACTGCAATTTCACCTTTTTGGAGAATACCCAGGATAGTATTTTCCCAGTATTATAATCATATATTAGTACTGTTGCACTAAGTGCATTTATCAACAGCAATTCTGAACTCTTTAAACCTGTCACTTTAATAAATTTTCTACTAGTTTCAAATTTTCAATACATCAAACCAGTATCTCTCCTGTTTAAAGGTAACAGCGTAGTGTGGGACCATATCAAAGGTCTTACAAAAGTCCAGGTAGATGACATCCATACCTCTTCTGTTGGCCACTAATGCAGTCACTCCTTCAGAGAAGGCCACTAGTTCAATTAGGCACAATTTGCCCTTGGTGAAGCCATGTTGGCTGTCTCTAATCACTTCCTTATCTTTCACATGTTTCAATGTATCTTCCAGGAAGATTTGTTCCATGATCTTCACAGGCATGGAAGTGAGGCAGACTGGTTAGTAGTTCCCAGGCTTCCTCTTTTTACCTTTTTAAAATTGAGTGTGATGTTTCTCTTTTCTCCAGTCACTGGGGACTGCGTCTGACTCCCATGACTTTTCAAATATGATGGAAAGTGGCTTCATAACTACATCAGCCAATTCCCTCAGAGCCCTGGGTTGAATCTCATCAGGTCTTATGTCATAGAAGCCTACAGGATTTATGTAATTCGGGATTTTCCTTCTTTCCCTCCTTTTTTTCCTTTATTTTTCTTGGTTTCCTTTTTTTTTCTTTTTTT
>VXBL01002249.1:28179-61044 GCA_013400195.1 Aramus guarauna
TTTTTTTTTTTTTTTTTTTTAGTGTGCTGACAAGCATGAGCTTATAGATTTGCAGTTTTTCAGTTCTTGTAAAAACATCTGCCTTCCATTATCTGTTGCTATTTCAAGTTATTTCTCTTACTGTGTGTATGTTCTCCTGTGAAGACTCTTTTGATTGTTTCTTTTCCATTTTAGATAGTTGATTATCCTGTGACTCAGAGAGATGTCTCTGTGACCATCTCTGCTTTGATGGGTATTGTCTTCCTTTGAATGGATCTAGCACTGTCTTTCTATTTTGTTGCCTTTTTTTTTCATCTGACTGAATTGTCTCTATGGATTGAGGCAACTCATTCTTTGTGAACAGAAGGTGAATGTCAAGGGCATGATTCGTCTCACCAAAACCAGAAACTGCATTGTAGATATCTATGCCTTAGCAAGTCACCTACACTCCTAATATTTATATTTAGAAAAACATGCCACTCATAGGGTTAGATTCCTCTCATCCTAAAGCAGATATCTAAAGTGACTCTGATGTATTATACCCTGCATCAGTCCTTTTCTCTCCATTTATTACAGAGACATGTGATCATGAAAGACTCAGATGCAGACAGCTGCACTTGAGAAATCTGAGGTGAGCTGAACATGAAGTATCTCCAAGTTGGTGGCTGATTTTATCCAGGTAAGTGGAAAGGAGAAACTGAAGAAAAAGTGTATGGTACGAACACTGATATAACTATTTACTCTTACAACCAATCAGTAAATTGATCTTTTTGAAAGAAAAAAACCTTTTTTTTTCCTGCTTTTTGTTTTCTGTAAATCCCCCCAAACATCTTAGTCTCTTTTATGTTTTAATACTATAGCTTATAGAGAAAAGCCTGTCTAAAAATCCCTCCAGAAAAGGCCCTTCTCATTCTAGCATCTTCAACATCTGTGGGGGAAAAAAAAACAAAACAAACAAAAAAACTAGACCCTGCTAAAGAACCTGACTCTGCAGGGAGGATTTTACTAGTGTGTGAATAAATAAAACCATTTGTCCTTATGGACTCATGCTGACTGTGTACAGAGGAGGTTGGAGTTGCTTCCTACCCCCTCTCACGATGTTGCTGTTAGAATAAGGTTATGTGTTCACCAGCTTGTTTTTGTTCCTTCATAAAAACCCCACATAGACAGCAACCTTAAAAAAAAATAAGTCAGTGGAAGCAGATGAGAAAGCAACTATACAAAAAGGACATATATTTATAATGTTTGCATAAATAAACCATCAGCTGCTCTTACCATATATTTTCTCTAGAAATATTTTAATTCTCATGGAAAAGCCATCACTGCCCCTTTTTTCATATTTGTAACAGATTTTTCATCCTACACATGACTTGTACCATCATTTGTTATTAAATTTGTCTGACACTTTATTTTTAAAACCTGATTGTTAGTTACATGTGACTTCATGCAACTAGAATAGTGTATGCCTAGTTTTCCATGCTGACAACCTGTTTCATGAGTTTTTATTTTTTATGGAGGGATTTTGTGAGCCTATTTTTATTTAGACAAATGATTTTACTCTCTGTTCTGTTTTAGCTCTCTTCAACCCATTCTGGTCAGTTTCTTCTCAGTTTCTTAATGACATGGTTTCAGAAGAAAGCCTTGTCTAAATACCCTATGAGGAATTTTCAGGCTACCTATGAGATAACATTTTCAGTCTGCGTAGAAAAAACAAGAACAACACTAAAATGACACCAAGATGGCGAGGGAAACTTTATTTGACCATTTAAAAATATTGCTCAAAATGTTTGTTTTTTGTTTTTGTTTTCCCGTGTTTTGTGGTTTTTGAGTACTAAAAGGCACAGGCCTGTTGAAATGCACCCAATGTGGACAGGACTTTTGAAAAGCTACTGTTTGTACATACATTGAGCAAGGAATCTCATTTTTAGCAGCTAAACATTTTTGGAGTCTATCTCCACTGAGCATGTACCTATTTCTTTCATCTTTTAACTCTGATCTAATAATGTAAACAAAATCTCTGCAAACTTTCAGAACTTGGTGAAAGGGCTAGTAGCTGAATTTACTGGATGAGTAGTATTCTTAAGAGCTGGCCAGGAGATAGAATACGGTTAACCAGTAACCAAAAATTCATTAACAGGTGACACAGAATCCCCTAACCTATCCTGAGTTTTAATTTCCACCCCCACTCCCCATTTTCTGCCCTTGAAAGGAAAGCACAGAATAAAGGAGGAAACACAATAAAAGAAAAACAAAGCAATCCCCCTGGCAGAAAGCCATGATAGTGCCAGCTTTGCCATCTATCACATTTGATCCTGCTCTCAGACATTTCAGTGAATTTTTTTTCCTTCTATTTCAGTCTCCTCCCTTCAGACTCTTGTACCATTCTCATCACTTCAGCAAGTGCTTCATTTCACTGATTGAACAGAATTTGTCTCTACCTGGGCTTACAAAATGGACTGTGTTCTGTCACTCATCAGTTTTAGCATGCATTGTATAGAGTTGTACCTTTTGATCTCTTTTTCCTCTTTTTCCTATTGTAAAGGAAGCATTTTTTTTGTGTTAAAAACATTCCTCTGTACAGGTTACAGACACATGCATGGCTTTTGCAAGTGCACGGGTAGTTGTTTTTCCTAAGGTGCTTTCGGGAATCCTAGACATTTCAGAATACAATTCTTTCTGTATGAAACATTCTTATTTTTCATCTGTACTGAGAAAACATAAAAAATTACATATTTTAAAAAGAAAATACCTGCTATATAAAGGACTGTTCTTTCATATGCTAAGCAAGATCAGTCCATTGTTATCATATTTTTGGTTCCAGAAAATCACAACACTGTCTTTGAGGAATTCTTTGCAAGTGGAGATACAGGAATAACAAGAGCCCCTTCCACAGCTGCTACTTGTCAATAGCATTGCTGTATCAGCAACATGCTTAAACAATCTGGGATGACAGGAATGCTATTTCCTTTCTCTCTCCAGGTGGGAGCCACTCCCCACTCTTTCCATGATTAAAGAGTGACCCTAATGTCAGCTGCCTGGGATTCAGGAAATATACCACCTTTTTGTAATGACAGTTTTAGGATTCCAGGTTTTAGTACATGAAAGTGGGTTGCTTTGTTTTGGGTTTTTTGGTTGGTTTTTGTTGGGTTTTCGTGTTGGGTTGTTTTTTTGGGGGTGGGGGAGGCAGAGGAAGAGGGAGCTGTTCTGTATGATCAGTATGTTCACTGGGATAACTCTTACCTTGTTTTTAACCAAGGAGTACATAGTGATGTGCTAGCTCAGTTATGAACTACATTCACAAAGAACTCTTCAAGTGCTTTTCACCAGTAATACCTTGGGGCACAGCCTACATAATGTAAATGGCTCTGCTTAGTAGTATTCTTTCAAATATAGTTTTATATCTCCTAAGAGATATATATACCAAGATATATATATACCATGAGAGGTACATCAGGTAAAGAGTAATCTTTCAAAACAAACAACACCCCACATATGTCATAATTGAGTGAAATGACGCTAACTTTGTTCTTTTGACTTACTGATGACAAGGAAGTCCCATGGGCGTGACACAAAGTCATAGGCTGACCAGCATTTTACCACAAGCATACTGTCTCCACTCACCAAAAACTTTCTTCTCAGCCCTTGGTATGCAGTGACTTAGACACACTGTTTCATCTCCATATATTGCATCATTTGTATTTTTAAATAAAATTGTATGTATACCATGTAAGACTTAGACCTTTTAGGTACACTTGAAATCAGGGGGGAAGATAGCTGCATTATATTTATGGCAGCAAATAATGCCATTTGCTAGGAGTTCTGGGGGGATTACTTCAGAATTATCTAGTTTGGTTGTGTAGCCTTAGTGTTCGCTAACTGTTAAGGACCATTGAGAGATGTCAGTCATCTGACTTACTTAGACACCTGAATGAGACACCTTATAAGTACATGAACTCCCTCTGAACACCTTCAGAGCACCTGTCTTTCATAGGCTGTATGGATTAGATGCAAGAGTTTTTGAGTATAGAAAGTGCAGAAGCTTACTTTAGAAGGTCTAGTTCACTAGGCTGTTCAAGATAGTTTAAATTCATATGCAAGAATTGTATATGGACTGGATTTTATACTAAAAGTTGTGTGAAGAGATCGTTCAGATGAAGTCAGAAACATAGACTAAAACCTTTAGTCTGTTTTTTGGTTTATAAATTTCATTTCATAGTTCTCACTTGGAGAAAATACTGAAAATTGAGGTTGCAAAAGAAAGAAGGAATGTTAAGCATATCTGAACACTAAACTATAGATAGATGCAAAAAAGATAGGTCGAATACTTGCAAAAGCCATGTCAAATTTAGTAAGTGAATAGAAAGCAGCTCAAAGGATCAGCAAAATAAAATGTTTCCTGTTTCTGAAGAAAAAGAGACTTTCTGCTTGAGGAACAGATGTGAATACTTCATTTTATCCCTCCTCAACTGACAAATTACATTTATACTAGGCATGCAGAAAGAGGAAAAAAAGCATTGGTTAGATTTCTAATTTTGTAAACATCCAGCTACTAAGATCTCAGATATTTTACTTCTGTTTAAGAATAAATCTTTTGAAGATTAGAAAGAATAAAGCAGGACACTGGGCTTGATAAATGTTTCCAAACTAATGTCCTATACAAGACTTCTTGAACATTATTCTGTCATTGAATGCTTTCCCAGAACCCTAGTGTTACAAAACTGAAAGAGTATTTACAGCCCATTTCAGATGGACCAAAACAAGACACAGCTATTTTTCTGAAGTTGACCTTTGCAAGCAAATTGCAAATGGAATACCTCCAAGATCAAATAAAAAAGTATACTCAGTTCCTCAACTATTATCCTTTCATTACAATATCATTGGACTAGGTTCAGGCTGTACTAATTGGTACATGCCTGTTACAGAAGTTGGGCTAGCAGACTCTCTCTTGCAGCAGCAGGAGGAAGAGTTGCTATGAAACTAATTACAGCTATCAGCAGTGGTTCTGTTTTAAATGGTCTATGAATTAGGCAGTCTCCTAGAAGCACACACAAGTGAATTTGCCATTAACAATGAACAGCTCTGTGAAAAGAACGCAGTGTAAATTTATTTAGTCCATCCTGGGATTAGGCAGACAGCTCTACACTTACTGGGCCTCTGAAGTAAATTTCAGTGGTAAACTTAAGAGTCTTTTCCCCAGAAAAGTGAATTTGCCAAATATGTGGTGCCTTATTACAATACAGACCGTATTCCAATTCCAATTACACTAATGCAAGCTGTGAGTAACTTCATTGTGCTTGCTGGAATTACCCTAGATTTACAACAGTGTTATCTAAGATTTACACCTCTATAAATTAATCTAAAATGTGGCCACATGGTCTACTGGTTGTTAGCTTAATAGGAAAAATACAGTTGCATAAATAGTTGATGTCTTTCATACTAATTTGGGACCTCCTCACAGTTGCTTGCTTACCCATTTATATTAATTTATTGCACCAGAAACATGTCCAATTAATAAGAGAGGTAATTCACTCACTGTTCATGATTAGCAAAACTTTTTCCTTGATGTTACACCAATCCCTACATAATATTTATCTCCCTGCAATGTTTGGTACTATTCTTAACATCTTAAAGATGGTGGAGGTTTGTTGTATTACAGCATCTTGTTTCTAAGGCTGAGGAAAGAACCAGCTTTTTTCATATTGGTGGCTAAACAAGTCAGAGATATGGATTAGAACTGACCTAGCAGTGAAACTACAAATTGTATGTATTCAATGAACATGCATCATGGAAAAAGGACTGTAATATTAATTAAAATTATCACATGGGAAATAGGTCTCTCAGTCACTCTAGATTTCTTTAAAAATCTCATTCCTGTTTGAGATCTAGAATTTTTACAGCTACAGTTACAATTAAGACAAACTACATTTTCTTTTATATAAAATGGATTGCTTCTAAAACTTGAAGAAAATTAGATGTGCCCTCTATCTCCCTTCTTGCACGTTCCATTGATTTTTTTACTAACTTTTTCACAGAAGAATTTCATATAACAGAAGTTGCAGAAGAAAAATCATGCAAATTATGATTACACTAATTTAAGCTGTTCTCAAGTCTATTAGTGAGCTAAGGCCAGGTTGAGTTGCCTCCCACAGGCCTCATTGTTCACTCTTCCAGGCAATAAAATAGTTGCTCCAGAGTCATTACTGTATATGAGACAAGTTGCTGCAGTTTCCCTCAATGAGGAACCTGACCCAAGGACTTTACAGCAACAAATCATCTCATTTCTACGTAGATACTTTAACTCTTGCTCCCCTGAGTCCAACAGAGTAAAACAACAGTGATGCTACTGTAGACAAGGACTTTTCTAACCTACATGTGGGGAAAACGTCCTTTCTTAGAAATGACAGTCACGCCACCAAATGAGGGTAATAGCATGTCAAACAATCCACTCTGGTTTATGACCATTTTAACCATGTACTTCAAAATAAAGAAACAATGTGCACCAAACACCAAATATGCCTTGGGGGGAAAAAAAAGAAAAAAAGAAAAAAAGAAAAAGGAAAACAGAAAAAAATAGAAAAAAGAAAAAGGAAAAAAGGAAAAAAGGAAAAAAGAAAAAAGAAAAAAGACAAAAGAAAAAGAAAAAATAAAGAAAAAGAAAAAGAAAAAAGAAAAAAGAAAAAAGAAAAAAGAAAGGAAAAGGTCAATTGGAAAGGAAATGTGTAACAGGAAACACAGGTGATTTGTCATCACTTGAGTGCTGTATGACTACTTGAACAACTACAAAGTTGACATCTAATGTTCCTTTTCCTTTGTTGTTTTGAATGGTACTATGAAACATATTTCATTTCCTTTTCCCTAGAGACTGGTAAGTATGTTTGGATACCAAAGAACTTCTGTTTTGTCTTACTGACAGTGGGGCAATGAAACAAAAAAAAAAAAAAGTTTTTTCTTTGTCTCACACATACATGTACAAATACATAAATATACCCTGGTTAGGTAAGTTAAATTCTTAATCTTTCCTTTTTCTTCTGAGGTAAGAAGTCATGAAGACAGAATGGAGGAATTTGTTTTTGTTTTTCCTTTTATACATGCTGAAGGAATAGGTGTAGGGAGAATTCAAGGATGGAAAGCTGCCTTTGAGTTATACAGTATTGCTGCACAGTATTTTGATCTGGTTGTTCATTAGTGCACTCTCATTATAACTGTTTCCATTATTGTTGTTGTTATTAACTTAGTTTCCAAGCTCAGCTCTACTTCTATGTACAAACATTGGGGGTTTTTTTCCTGCTTTTTATATTGTTTGCAAAACTGCTAAGATTGCTACAATTCAAATTGCTCCAGCAATCAAGAGTTAGCCAGCAGCTAACCAATGTACTGTATCCAAATGCTTAGTCTGCTTGCATACCGTAAAGCTTCCACCAGTTTCTCGAACACAGACAAGGTAAAAACCTTAATGCTGGTTATCCATTGGAAAAGTGACAACTCCTGAAGGAAAAATTGTGATTAAAGATAAACAAATGGGCCAAATAAAGCAACTGCAAAAATTACCAAGGGTCGCATAGGTACTCGCAAGATGGCTCTGGGATGTTGCAGTTATGAAAAAATCAGTACTATGCCACCTCATGAAAATAAACAAAACACACTTTGGCTTTTATGTACCTTAATCAGGTGGAAAAGACTTAGTACAAGACAACTAAAAATTACCATTTGCTTGTTAAATTATTATGGTACTTTCTCCTCATTTAGATGTCATTGCTCAGGTAGCAACAGTCTAATTTGCCTGCATAGCTTATGTCAGTTAGCCTAGAGGAATAAACTGTGCCAGAGAAAACAATGTGTTTTCTCTTTATTTAGTTGGTATAAAAACGTAAATTAAAAAAAAAAAAAAAAAAAAGGAAAAATCACATATGTTATATCAGAAAGGCTTTATAATCTAGATGTGGTCAAAATGCTTGTAAAGAGCTGGAAAATAGCTAGGAAAATATAAGTTTTAATTTCATAATTCTTATGATTTAAATTGCAACGTTCAACATCCTCTATGACTCTGGCTTTCTATTAGTGATATTAATTTACTTGTACAATTGCTTTCTCCCCACCTCCATGACTATGTTAACTGAATATTCCATAGATAATAAAGTGTTGTTATGCCTAGCTTACAGGCTCAGAGCATACTATGGGTGGTTTTATTATACAACACAGATATCTGATTGTGAAACACAGTACAAACTTGAGATGATCAGAATACAGACTTAGTTTCTATTTGTTGCATACTTAAGAGATTTAAGTCCTCAATATTAAAATTTGCTAGGCCTCCAAACATTGTATTTCTTGACATGCTCAGAAGTCTTGACAGTGCTTAAAAACTTGATAGATTGGCTTATGCTAAAAGTCTCTAAGGAACTACAAACTAAACATTTATTTTCCTGTCCCATCCATGGACTTGCTCTAGTAGATGTTCCCAGAACAAGCCTCCTAAACCATACCATGTGCAAGAAACAGCTGCCTGCTGTGGTGCCGTCATTATCTCCTAAGATAGTAAAACTGTCGTACAGATACTAGAAATTATGTTTAATTTCCTCTTCTCACTGGGGCAATTTGAATGAGTCTGTCTGAAATATTGGAGCATAAAACAGTATGTAGCATAAAAATATACAGTAGGTTCAGATGGGATATTTTGTCCTTTCAAATCTAATTCAATTTGTACAGAATAATTAGAAAGAATAAAAGTAGCAAGTTAGAGCATGAGTACAGGGGTGGGTGCAAACAGGCTTGAGCACAGATTGGCTTGACAGTGTAGGTATGCTGCTGTGGGGCTTTGTCCCCATAAACACTAGACCCAAGCTGACTCAACACAGTTGCCACAGAGCACTGGCAGGGCAACCTCACATCTGCCAGCAGCTGGTTACAGCTCTATAAACTGCTGGTTATCATACATGCTAGAGGGGCTGTCCCACTCTCTACATTTGTGAGAATTAAAGAATAGATTTGAATCTTTTGATTACAGAGCAGTAAATGACTGTCTATGAAAGTCCAAAAGCAAGTTCTTTCATTGCTTTTCTGTTTGTATCTGGGGCAGAAAGACAGAGACTACAAATTATGAGCAGGCGAACTATGTTTCCTTTAGAGCTATGAAAATGTCAAAGCCAATATTTTTAGCCACCAGCTAAACAAGAGTGGGTGTCAAAAGAAGGAAAAAATGTACCACAAATGCAGGAGTCACTGTTAAAATCAGTGTTTAGCCATGACTATGAGTCAGGGATATTTCAGCTACTTACTACAGCAATCGTGAAAAATCTATGTGTATATATACATATCTGTGCTACCTCTGTTCAAAACTTACTGCTTGGGAAGATGTCATATATCTGAGAAGATTTTTTTTTCAGTGCAGTCTTTTACAATTTACAGAGATGATTGCTGAAATTATGAAAGGAATTAAGATAGGAGATGTCAGGCATGGTACAGAATAAGAATTCATTGCAGACTGTGTGATCTTTCTGACATTTTTCAGGTCTCAGCATGTGCCAAGTGCTTTCCTGGCACACACTAAGTGTCAGGTTCTAGTGTACTTTCATCAGAAAAAACCAACCAGAGACATATATCCATGACCTACTTTTTGAAACCCGGGAAAACAGACACTCAGAACTCGAGTAAACTGATCCAGCTGACCATCTCTACATATAATTGTCCTTCAGCACTGATAGCTAAAGCTCTAATTCCAGTGGGGAAAGAACTCACTTGAAAAACTAGACATGGGCTTTTAAAATGTCAAAATGTAAAGCTAAAAAAAAAAAGAAAAAAAAAAAAAAAGGCCAAAGAAAAAGAAGTGAACTTGTGAATACTATTTTTGCTGAGAGCTTTAAAGAAGAACACTCCTTTTGACCTTGACAATTATCAGTTCCCTGATATCGGTTCCCTTTTTGTTGTTGTTGTTGTTGTTGTTGTTGTTGTTGTTGTTGTTGTTGTTTTTTTGTTTTGTTTTGTTTTGCCAGGTTTTACAAAGTTTCAACACTAAAGAAGATAAATGACAATGAACGGTATCAGGTGTCCTTCAGTATTTTCTGCAGTGCCCAGGGGTTCCACTTCTTTTTAGTATACTCAGCACATAGATGGGCTGTGCTAAGCACTTTATCGAATTTGTAGTCAAGGTGCCAGTGCAATAATCATCTTCTGTGTAATTTGCCTTCTGGGACAAAATTTATTAGCCAAATATCATCTCCTCTCCATTCTCTTTTAGTAAAGCTGAGCAAGTTTGAATGAAACCAAAAACCTGAGCAAAATTATTCCTGAATTTCTAAACTGTCCTCATTTCAATATATGAACATATTAAATTAGTTCTCAAGAAAAAGAACAAAAGAGAATCTTTGTTTTTCAATATTCCTGTCTGAGGAGAAACCAGGAATATTAAAACTGTAAAAATAATAAACTTGAAAATGTATCAGCTTCAATGCGAGATGACTGAAACGCACACATTGGCCGATAATTCACTCAAGAACTTTTGCTGATGTCATAAACTGTGCAAATAAGATTGCAAGTATAAAATGAATAAATAATAATAATAAAAAAAAATCTTCTACTGAGGGTCAGAAAGATCTTGAATGTTATGGGCACGAATCATCCCATGAAGGGTGTGTCTCCATATTTCCAGGCATATATGCTTTCTTAGATAATTTCCAGTGCTGTGGTTTCTCATAATTTCCAACACTATCCCAGAAAGTTTTGACCTGCCATTTAATCCAGAGATTCTATACTGCACGTACTTCACTATGTTAAATATATAAGCAGTGTTTTATGGTATACAAATATCACTCTGGCTAGCTGTAGTACAGGCTTCAAATTATTTCATACATTTTGCCTTGAAAAAAAAAAAAAAACCACAAAAAAAAGCCTATCTATGATTACATTACTGAATGCCACACATACAAAGCAGAGAAGAGGCAAATCAAAGGGCTACATGGTATGAACATAGTTAATGCTTCCTACAGGGACCTAGCACAGTGGATGCAGACCTGTCTAAATCATTTGCCAGGGATCACTCCCTCCAACAGATGAATATAGCAGGGTAGATGTTAATGCTTATCTCTTAAATCACTTTCCCCTGTCTATGAGTATTTCATTTGGTGTTTACCTCAGTGTATCTGAGATGAACAATTCAGAATCTTTTCCTGTGAACATGGATGCATTGCATCCACTCTTTAAAAAAAAGGTAGAGGTTTTTCTGTCAAATATATATTGTGCTTATGTTTTATACAAGTCTGTTTGATTCAGAAGGGGACAATCAGGATTGACTGCTTTCCTGAAACTGTTGGAAAACTCCCACAGAACTGCTCTATCCAACCAAATGTCTGATAGGTCTGAAGGTAGAATGACTTCCATTTCTCCTATATTGTAGATTAAAAAGTAATAGATTTGGTTAGTCAGAAAATCAGTCTAAGAGCTAGTTGAAGGAACAGACAATAGGAATACAACTTTTTGTTCCAGCTGAAGTGCCCAAATCAGTAGGCAAAAATATACTGATCTCCTAAGGCAAGTGGGAAATACGATGCTCCTCCTCCCTCTCCCATGCTCTAATAAAAGTTGCCATCCACACATTTTATGAGGTGGTAAACCCTGTCAGTACAAGTCCCAGACCAGACTGGGCTTTGCAAGAGAGCTAGATCTACTGTCTGGGTAGGTAGGAGATAGTCATCAAGTTTCTCAAATGAGGGAAGCTCTTACAGGCATGGAAACTGTGGGTAGCTAGGAAAGTCTGAAGCTAACGTGGAGATGATTGTTGCAGTTGCGAATGCCTAGTTCTGTATTGGTTTCACTAAATCTTTTTTTCTGGAACATCAATGGTTTGTATGTCAGTATGCGGTATTTATTTGATTGCAAGAAGCTAAACCAATGGACAGTTTCATCTTCCACAGCATAAAATTCATATTCCTTCTTTCACAGACATGAGCTAGGCTCACCCCTCACTGAGCTCATGACTATGTGAGCTCTGAGTCATATTATGCAGCAAAAGTACTGTTCAAGTCAGCTGGGATTCATCTCACCTAGCTTCTGGAATGTGATTAATCTGGCTTGTTTTGAATGCCCACTTTTATGATGAGATGAATCACCTTGCATCAGTGCCTGTTTTTCTCCAGTCACTGCAAAAGAACTCCAGATAACTGGCTTAAATGCAGATTTCTACTCTCTGGATGTCTAAAGTTAGGTGAAAAAAGCCCAAGTTGAGTGGGTTTGGTTTGTTTGTTTGTTTTTTTTTTACTCCAGCAAAGGCTACAGTCAAACAAAGAACATGCAGCAGAGGCTACAAAGCCTACCTTTTTACTTCCTCATTCCTCGACAAAAATACAGGCTTCATCAATACATCTTCTAGCTAGATTTTTGAAAGAAGTACTGGAAAGATCCTTTCTAAAAACAAAAAATAAATTGAACAATGATAGTATACAATCCTCTTTGTGCAATCATGGCTTTTTTTTCCCAGAAAGTTGTCAAACTTAAGTAACTGTCAGCAAGAGCTTATAGTTCCAAAGGAGGATCAAAGAGAGTTGACATAATGCATAAAATGTATATGTTTCTAATACATCACAAACATTCGCATTGCAGTGACTACAACACATTTCTTAGTAATAGGCGTTAAGTCATACCATTTGGTTTAGTTTTGGGGTTTTAATTCAGAACATTCCAATTTAGGTATTGCCATGCTGAACACTGGTTTCTAATCTAGCTGAATCACTTTATTCATCACAGTGTAATTCTGGTTTTCCTACTGTATTTTGACCTACAGTGAGACCTTACTGAAAGAATAAAAGTTGAAGGGATTGAAGGATTCTCAATCAATTGACAGATTGCCATCAGCTTCACGGTAATTTTCAATTCTTATGCATGAATCTCATGACAGAGCATAAATATATTTATCACAAAAATGTCATATATATTTATTGATAGCAGAACGCATACATAATGCTTTTGAAATTTTGAAATGTATAGAAGTTGTTACCTAGAGAAGAATACTTTGTACATAGTGCATGTAGATATGCATATATATGCGTATGTACACACACACACAGAGAAATACACAGATGTATACATAGCTTTATATAGCTGAATGATGGAGGGAAAACAGAGACATTTCTTATGAATTACAAATGAAAGTTTAATCTTGACAAGGCTTTATTTGTTCAAGAATCAAATCCCTTCTCTGGTTTCTCAAAAAGCCAATTATCAGACAGATTCTCTTTCGCTACTGTCATTAACAGATAGACATTGATGACAGTTTAACTTGGTTTCAACATAGCTCTTGGGCCACAGCTGCGTACCAGGCAATCTAAGTACCACTCGAACGCTCAGTTGCAGATTGACCTTGTGGTAATTGAGGTTATGAAAAGGCTCTTGTTCTCTAAAATCTCAAATGAACACCTCTCCCTCTGGGAGACAGAAGGATATTCAGCAATAGCAGCCCCGCTGAACCTGTAAGATTCTTTCCGCTGCTCTGGTCTGTGCTGAGGTCAGGATGAGAAACAAATGTCTATGATGGGATATGAGGAATGTAATAGAGTAGCAAGTTAAGATGAAATTATCTGGACTGCAATTATTTTCCCTTAATCGTGCCCTATTCTGCCACCCCCAAAAAGACCTGCTAAGTATTTGAAAACATATTTTTAGCACTTTTCTCACTTGTATCAAAAGGAGTACTTTGTATTCTTATTCTTGAATTTCTTGCTATTTTCTCTTTAAAAAAAAAAAAGAAAGAAAGAAAGGAAAGAAAATGGGAAGAAATGACAGGTTAAGCTCTAATTTCTTTAAAGCACAGAACCATCTGCTGAAGTTATCAACGACTTCATTTTGCAGCATGAGCCAGCATTTGAACATCTCTGCCCCTGCCAGTAATTAACATTACAGTCAATGGGAATTAATGTTGAGGCTTTCAGAGGAAATGGGGGTAATTAAACTAATCACAAGAAGTACACAACAATTATTGTTATTATTTTAAATCTCAAGTCAATTAGCTATGCTAGCCACTTTCTTTGGCAAAAGCTCACTATTTAGGGTAGCTAAATATAAGATTAAAATTAGTGATGGTAAAACATATTTTAGCTACTCCACTTAGAGTAAGACATACAATATTGTTTTGATTTAAATGCCATATACAAAATTAAGAGAAGATAGTCTAGAGGCAGAGCCTTTTTTTAACAACCTGGTATATAGTTATTGGGTATGAATGTCCTACTGGAGATAAAAAAGGAGTTAACTCCAAAGAAGCTGAGGACAGACACAGTTGCTCCACATGAAAATCTGATCAATGAGCACCACGAATTTAACAAGCTGACTTATCTAAAGATTTTGATCCATGTAACAGGTATATTAATATCCATTAATCAATCCTAGGTGAAGTCAGTCACTATCTTGTATAACTAGGGGCTTATTTGAAGTCTATTATTGTTATTAACAATTGTGTGCCAAAATTTTGTTGTGATTGGTTAATTACATTAATTGGCCTTACCTTTTAGGGGTTCAGGCAGTCTTATGCCATAGCTTTAACAAAGATTTGCTTGGAAGTATTTATTATCATTCAGTTTAAAGAAAAGTATATAAATCAATCAGGAAAACAAATATATAAGGATCAGAGCTGCTGGGTATCATGGTGCCTAGGGTACAAAGAAAGTAGTTGCTTTTCCATCCACTACAGCTGCCTGCCATATAGGCAAGATATTTTCACGATAAAGTTTTGCCCTGGTAACTTTGAATCTAGACCACAACAAGAAATGACACCTTGAACTCCTGCATCAGACTGTGAAGGATGCAACTCCCATTGCCTTCTGAGCTCAGCAGGAAGTGGATGCCAGAAATACCTTCTTTTCTTACTCCTCTGCCTTCCTTCCTTCATATTTTTCACTTAAGGTTTCACAAAAGTTTGCTCTGGGCAGGACTTCCTCTAAAATGAGAGTACGTTGTTTGTATGCCACTGCGTGTGTATGTACATATGAACTACCACAAAAATATTTCAAGACAACAGCCTCTTCTTTCAATCTTCTTGCAGGAACAAAAGAGTTTTTGCTTCTACATCATACTCCATGCTGATATGGACAATGCTGATATTAAAATCCATTCCAAGTCCACTGAAAGAGGACAGATGCCATTTGTTTTTCTGGATGTGGGCTGGCATAAGGGGTTTCAATTCTTTACAGTAGCAGAAGTAAAGCACCTTAAAGTCAGATATAAAGAAAATAAAGCTGGTTTTGTCCAGAAATATTTTATTTTTTTTTCCTAAGTGAAAGGTCATCTTATCCAAAGGGAAATTTTTAGTGAAAACATTCATTTAAACTGTTTCTTTTCATTATTTCTTTAGAAAAGTTATCCTTTTTTTTTTTTTTACTGATTATTCTTTTCAAAATACTTTTATTCATTTCCTGTTTAAAAATACAGATAATATGACATATTTCTTGTGTTACCTTTTACTTTCTTTCATGCAATGCTGCTTCCCTAAATCTTAGAGAAGTTCTAACATTGCATTTCTAAGAAATTAAATGTTAATTTTGCCAAGAGAGTCTCCATTTTCCATGTGAGAATTTTGTTAGCTTTGTGTGAAATTTCATGTCTTTGTGAAATACAGCAAGTAGAATACATATTCTAATTCTATTCTAAATTCTAGTCAGACAGCTATTTTCTTTGTAGTGCAAAAATTAGTTTATTGTGCTGATCAGGCTCCAGCCTTCATTTCTAACATTTACAATCCTTCTCCCTGCCCAAAACCCACATTTATTATCCCAGTTCACAGAATAAACACCTTTCATGGTAAGTATTCTCTTGTCTCTTTTTGCTTACTTCTACCTCGTTCTATATCAGTCTATGAAAAGGTCAACAACATTTAGTTCTGAAGTGAAGAGAAATGGTCTTGTTCATTTTTATAAAAAATAGTAAAAGCTTCCCCTACCACATGGCCTTGTTATCAGTTTACACACTGAAGCATGTTGCAGGAAATTATGAATGAAAAGATAATAAAATGGCTTTCGACTGTCTCAGTAAAACATGCATGCTGCCAACATTTTTGTCATCAATAATTCTCTCATAAACATGGGTCTCTTCTTTCATTATGCAGGCTGTCATGCTTTATTGAACCACATAATTTCACCTAATTAAAATAAGCAGTGTGTAGTTTCCTCCCCCTTCTGTTTTTTTTTTTTTTTTGTAGCTGGACAAGTGCCAGTAATAATATTTAGAGTATCCTAAGTGGACATCCTACTAAATATTCACTCTTATGCTCCTCTTTGCAGTCAAAGGGACAGTAACTCCCACTGATTTCCTTTCTGAATACCAAGATTCACGCTATTTATCTCTGATTTAATATATAGTAAACAGTCTAGGTCTTGCAGTTACGGAGTCTGGAAAAGGTTTATGTTTGTTAAAACGGGCAAAAAGGAGACTATGTAAAACAGTTGACTGCTATCAAGTCAGCAACATAAACCCTTAAGTGTCTCATAAGTAATTATGCTACAAATCACTACATAATCACTCATTTGCTACTGCAGCAGGTTTTTGTTTGGGCAACTTGTCTCAGACAAAAATTTTGTTTTTTTTCCCTAGAAAACAAGATGGATCCATAATTTCATGCACAAAGAATCCAAACTAGAATCATATTCTAGCTGCCATATACCATTTGGAGCAGAAATAAATCTGATCCAACAATGGTGGCAGTCACCAGTCTACATTTGGCAGTGTAGAAATCAGTGACTGCTTGTGACAACACATGCTTTTTAAGAGGTGACATTTTTAGTTCATTTTATTGAATTAGAGTATATTTAGGCATAAATATAGTACAGAAATGGTTTCACGAAAAGAAAATCAGAATTAGAGAAATGATTAGTGAAAGGATTGTTGACCTAGTGAACAAAAGGAAAGAGAAGTGTAGTGTACGTTTCCAAAAGGGCTTACTGTCACGACTAACATTTTCATCACAAAACTCTGCTTTGTTTTACACACAGACACGAAAAAAGATGGTAATAATGTATGCTAATACTTTGTCAGATCCTGCTATGAGTCACCTTTCTTATATCGGCATATAAATAATGGTAAAAATGTGCCACATGACATTCATTAGAGTCATAAGTTTTCTTCATGCTTAAGTAAGATACTATTGTTCAGGAATGAAAGGGAGGAAAGATTTACCATATTGTTACATTTTTTTCCACATTTGTTCACATCCATTAACAGCTTTTAGCTTGTAACTGAATTTCATTTTCAGAAAGATTAAAACACAGATGTGTAATCAGAAAGAGAAAGCTCAGGAATATCAGAAGAATTGCTCTTTAGAATGTCAGCTATGATATGACTATTATGAGTCCCAAATTATATGAATTTAGGGGATTTTGAATCTAAAAGAGTGTATAGCCTTCATTCAGGTTGGTAAAAGCTTTATCAGTTTACATTTTCTATTTATACCAGGAACTTCTGTTGAGGTTTGGTCCTACAGGAATTAAATCGCTGGAAACATTAACTTGCCTTGCACAGCAGTGAATGCAAGTGCTTAGAGTTCAGCATCTGCTTAGAGGCTCTAGAAGACTATGTTTGAGAAGGGATAGCAATACTTCCTTTGCATGGCTCCTATTATCATACTGAATACCTTACAATGATTAAAACTTTTGTCCTCACCAAAATTCTGTGAAAGACACCAGTGCTTTCACTGCCATTTTACTGCACAGATGCAAAGTAAATTAACCCAAGTGACATAAGAAATCTCCAAAAAAAAGGGTAGTCCTCAGTCTACCACAATCTAGGTTACAGATTTACAAGAGCTTTTTGGTGAATTTTGTTTGATTTCTCTAACTAACTAAAATACATGAAATAAATAGGAACAGTTATTTATGGTGTATTTTGATAGTACCTACAAACTTTGTTCATAGAATGCATAAGTAATAATAACAAAAATAATTCTAATGTACTTTTCATGACTGGTTGAACATGTGTTTGAATTTTCACTCTTCCTACATTTAAAAAATACACAGTCAAAAGTCAGTGTAATTTGCAAGTAGGCAAATCTTTGTGAAAACTGATGGTTGTTTACTGAAATATAGATGCCATTTTTTTAATATCTGTAAATTATCTTTCTTTATAGAATGATACCACATTAATTCTTCTAGTACCAAAGAAGGAATAAAGTACAGAATAAATTTAAATCATCTCCTAATATTAGCTATTGATGGATTTTTCCTGTTTTGGATGAAAGATTTCCTACTAGTTAGTGATTATATAATGGAGAGAGATATCTATCTATCTCCATATATTTTATATATATAACCATTATATAATTAAATAACAGTAAATTATATAGCTATTTCATTAATAATAGTCACTCCATGTTTTCATAACTCAGCAAAATATTATACAACTGATCCTTTATTTTTCTAAGTTGTTTAGTTAACAATATTTAGGAACTTCTTTAGAGTTTTGAGACTTAGGTATGTAACAGAAAACTGCTCAGCTGTATTTTAAACATGGTAAGTTATGCTACCATTTTCAAGCCATGCTAATTTTATTTAGTGAATAGGAAATTTAAATTTCATCTCTCCATAGTACAATGGAGAGGGAGTCATTTAAACATTGAAGTAATTTAAACCACCCATACAGGCTTGAAAGTATTCTAAGGGTAGCATTAAGCATATGAATCAAAGACCAATAATGAAAAGAACCTTTATATCATGACTTGCATTAAGAAAGTTCCTTTACCAGATCTGAAAGACTAAGAAGCTTATTTATTTACCTCCACTTTTTTTTTAAAGTATCATAAAGAACTCATTTATATTAGAAAATAATGAAAAAAACTCCAAAACCTGTGTCTATTTTTGTTTGTACGTGTAATTTTCTTTACCTTCTGTAAATATATATAAAATATCTAGTTCACTTTCTATTTTACTTATGCTAAATTATAAAGGTCTAGAAAAAGAAAAGGCACCATATAACCCAGTAGGGCTTGCTATAATAAAAAAAAAAATTGGAAATTAATAAAAAATTAATAATAGTAATAATATTAGTGAAAATTCAATATTAGTCTTACTTTTGACCAAGAATGATATCATCAAAAAAGCTATGAGAGAAAATGGACAGAGAAAAATTGAGCCCTTAACCAACTTCTCTCTGCTTTTCAACTCAACAAATTAATCCTGGTCAGGCAATACCTATGATCCAATTACTATTTTCTTGATCCTTTGCACCCTACTGGAAGGGGGTTTTTTTTCTTATGTCATTCAGCTTCCTCTTAAGCCTCTTCCACTTTCTATCAGCACTTGATTTAACAATCATTCTTCAACAGCTTTTTTGCAAAGCCCACTCTAGGGGTTTTAACCTTGCCTCTTGGCTGAAATGTTGGAATAAGAGTAATGATGTCTTATTAAAGTTAGTCCTAATAAGAACAGCTCATCCTTGCCCTGTGATGTCCTTCAGAAACACAATGCTAATGTAAAAGAGAGGCTATTCCTAGTGTGTGATGCTAACTTGAGTGTTCTCAGACAGTGTCCTGTTTATTTTCCCTTTATAAAATGTTCACTTATCTTTATACTGTTCTTTTCATTCTTCTTCATAAATATTTGCTTCTCTGTTTCTTTTTCCTCAGGGAAAAGGACAGAAATGACTCAGATGTTGTCACAGATGCAAAATAAAGATGACAGTATGTTGTACAAGGATGTGTTTGGATTATAAAGAGTAGTATCAAATGTGATAAGGAAGGAATTTCCTTTCTTTTATTGTGTGGCAAGGTGACAATGTGGATGACACTGTTTTCTCCCAGTTTCCTCACACTGTATTGCACACAAATTTTCATTATTCAAAACAATAAGAAGTGCAGCACAAGGCATTTTTTGAGCTTGGGTTTTTTTGTTTGGTTGGCTTGGGTTGGGTTTTTTGTGTGTAAAAGTATCTGTGAAAAAAGTTTGTCTAACTTCAAGGTGTGTTGATATTAACTAACACTCATACATGCAGTTACTTCATCACAGAAGGCTTTGAGGTTGACCAGGCATGATTTCTGCTTCATAAATCCATGAAGATCACCCCTAATCACTTTTGTGTCTTTAAAAAGTTTGGAAATGGTTTCCTGTATTATTTTCTCCATCTCTTGTCCAGGGACTGAGATGAGGGTGACCAGTGGGACTGAGGATAAAACCACTCCCATGCATTTGACCCTCACGCACAGAGCCATGTTGCCATACTTAGTACATTCCAGGTGTCCTGTGGCAGTATTGTTGATGCTCACAGAGAACAGCAGCATAGAATGATTTGGGCTGGAAGGGACCTTCAAATACCATCTAGTTCCAATCCCCTTGCTGTGGGAAGGCACATCTTTTGCTAGATCAGGTTGCTCAAAGCCCCATCCAACCTGACCTTGAACACTTCCAGTGATGGGGCATCCACAACTTCTCTGGGCAACCTATTCCAGTGACTCATCAGCCTCATCATAAAGAATTTCTTCCTTATGTCCAAGGGTCTACCCCTCTCAATTTAGTACGAATATCCCTTATCCTGTCACTAAACACTTGGTAAAAAAAGTCTTTCTCCATCTTTTTTATAAGCCTCATATATTTAAAGGCTGCAATAATGTCTCTCTGCTGTTTTATCCAGGCTGAACAACCCCAAATCTCTCAGACTGTACTCACAGGAGATGTGTTTCAGTCCTCTTATCATCTTTGTGGCCCTCCTCTGGATCTGCTTTAACAGGTCCATGTCTTTCTTGTACTGGGGAACCCAGAGCTGGACAAAGGACTTCAGGTGAGGTTTCATGACAACAGAGTAGAGGGGGAGAATCACCTCCCTCCACCTGCTGGTCATGCTTCTTTTGATGCAGCCCAGGACATGATTGCCTTTCTGGACTGCAAGAACATATTGCCGGCTCATATGCAATTTTTCATCCACCAGTACCCCCAAGTCCTCCTCCACAGGGCTGTTCTCAATTCATTCATCCCCCAGTCTGTATTGATATTGAGGATTGCCCTGGCCCAATTGCAGGACCTTGCACTTTGCCATACGGAACTTCATGAGGTTCCCATTGGCCCACTTGTCAAGCCTGTCAAGTTCCTTCTGGATGGCATTGCCTCCCTCTAGCATAACAACCGTAGTAGTTCAAGGGCTGGACAATCTTGAAAAGTGTCTCCACAAAATCCTCAATTCAAGCCCCTGGCCGGCAGTAAACCTCACTAGACAACAGGGCAGGATGGCAGACTGGGGCCTCCATCCCCCACAACAGAGTTACACACTGCAGTACCTTGCTTCTTTCCCTGGAGCTGCTGTATGGCTCAGGCTTAGCCAGCTCTGGTTCTTCATTGGATGTAGCTCCCAGCCCATCATCTGGGACATGGGAAATACACAAATATTTCTTCTCTGTGCTCTAGGCCTCTCAGCCAAGCATCTGCTGAAGAGATGTTTGACCCTGCTTAATCAGGAGCCAGGCTGGAAAAAAATTCAAAGCAGATTTTGATCAAGAGTAGCTGACAGCTCTTCAAGAGCAACTAGAGTTCGCTATAAGTCTCAGCCTTCTGTAGCTATCTTTTTCTGAGGTTCTTCCAGGAGTCTGATGATCCTAAAAGATATTCACAAAAGATCCTGAAGCTGCACCCAGAAACTGCTGTGCAAACTGCTGCAGGTGCTGGTTGCCTCTGTTAGCTACCATTTCTGACATGGGATTTCAATGATACCATGCAGGTACTTCAGTGACACGCAATGGCTGCCCACTGGTGGATAGAGACAAGTTCTGAAGGAAACATGGTTTGATTCTCACAGAATTATATTCTGACTGCACTGTTTACTCCTCTGTTTATGGAAGAGTAAGTGCCATTAAAATCTCTTGAGTTCTATTTTAGTTAGAACATTTACACTAGTTCTTTGGACCCTTGAATTTATTATATATTGGTTATTACTATAGTAAAACAAAATACATGTTACCTCATATTTTGGCAGTGATATATTGTTGATTTGGGGCTTTAGTTTTACTATATCCCAAACACCAAATATATATTATTATGACCCTGTCATTGATGTTAGGTTGTTGGACACTGAGGTTTGGTGTAGAGACTGCAAATGCTCATGGAAAACTAACATCTTGAAACACTTTCACATTTTTACTGGAAGACACAAAAAACAAGAAAAAGCAAACAAAAATAATTAATAAAAAAGTGGATTTCCATTCAAAGCCCTATTTTCTTTCCTTGTTATATTCAGAATGAATATTTATCTAAATCTACTAAGATTACCAAAAAGCTTGGGGTAGTTTTGATCTTGTGCTTTTTCCTTGAAAATTAAAAGAAACAAATGCACACAAAAAGATGAGGTGAAAAAAGTGTTAAAGGTATAAGTTACCCTCTGTTTCAATGCTGAATACTGCTAGCAGCTTCTCTGCAGGACTGTTACAGTATTGGTACATCATCTTGACAGACACTTGGACCTGGAGAAGTTGCAGTAGCCACACCTGTTGAAGACACTCATCTTTGCTGTAGTTTAGCTCACAGGTAAGCAGACAAGTGTTTCAAAATCTGATTTGGTTAGTAAAGTCAAGTTTCTTTTTTTTTCCAACACACACCAAAATGTGAAAGGCAATTGAAAAAATACTATGGTCAAGTTAAAAAGATAAGAGGAAAAAGGCAGTACCATTATCAAAGTCACAACTGCAATTAAGGATATAGCTTATGCTTCCGTTAGGTATCTCCAGCTCTCTACACATAAGCTAAGGGTCCAAGCTCCCTTTTGTGGAGAGACACTGACGTGGTTTAGGCCCAGCTGAGCACCACGCGGCCGCTCGCTCACCCCTCCCCGGCGGGGTGGGGAAGAGNAGTGGGTAGAGCTGCAGTCAGTGAAGCCTAGAGAGCTTGTAAGGTGATGAAAAGTGATTGTTTACTTTAGGGTAAGTTAAACAACTTCCTAGTCTCCATTAACTGTTTTCACCTCATCTCCATTGCCTTTGATGGGAGCTTAGATAACTATTTCACGTGTAGGTAGCTCTGCTTTAAAAATCTACATTTCAGGACTCTGAATCTTACCTGGACTGTTCATGACCTGGCTGAAACATTTGGTGACAGCAATGTCATCCAGGGTCTTCTCTGTCATTGGCCTGTTCTTGCCTTTTCACATGATAAAAAGGTGAAGGTCCAACAAAGACTGATGGCATTTCAGCAGACAAAGTGGCATGTGTGACAATAAAGCCTGTTTGTTTTGTCTTTTCGTGGTGGTGACTTTTTTTTTTTTTTTTAATTTTACTATCAAATTACGGAATATAAAAAGTTTTACTAACACTAAAACATACCCTCCTTTTCTGTGTTCATGAATAGGGTTTAATATTACTATGTTTTTATCTTGTCTGTTTCCTGTACTATTCTCCTCCTCCATTTTGCCAAATGATCTTAGTGCCTTTTTTAACTGTTTATGTTAAACCTGAGATTTGGGTTCATTCCTTATTTTTTTCTTAGTCTTTGTTTTTCCTTGCCTTTTAAAAAACAATTTTATGCAATGGGCTGACAGTCTGAGCTGAATGTTTGTTACTTTATACATTTTATAATGTACAACTTTACTCAATAAATTTCCTAGTTCTTCTCTCTTTCTGCCCCAGTTTTTGAAAAGATACACCACAGTAGTTTCAAAAAGACTATTTGCATACATAGATCTAAAATTCATTCCTCTACATGTTCTCATGTGCAACTCTGAAACTAAGGTAAAAATGTTGCCATAGAAGTACTAATGGTCAGTAAACAGGAAAAAGACAATGCCTGAAAACAGATCAATCTAAAAAATTAGCAAAAGATGTGTTTAATAGTTTCTAGTTACAATACAGCTATTCACTAGTTGGCATGTTATATATACTCTTACATTTATTTGTTTTCTTAAAAAGAAAAAATAATCTGTTTATATTTGAAGAAATGCACATTGTTATTAGTCCTCATGTTTATTACTCTGTAGAAATAAAAAATCTAGTGGATTAAAGAGTTTGTCCCTAGCTTAAGCTTTGAAATTTAGATATTATTGCCAAGATTTAGTATCCTTCCCGAGGCTGAGCTTTGATATGTGGTTGGGTTTTGGGGGGGTTTTGTGGTTGGGGTTTTTTGGGGTTTTGTTTTTTTTTGTTGTTGTTTTGTTTTGTTTTTTAAGCACAGCTTGGGATTTTTCTTCATTCCAGATTCCTGTACGAATGTAAATGATACAAGTTGCATTTAGACATAGGTATTTACACTCCACAGCAATGGGTATCCAAAAAAGCAACTTGCAATTCTGCTAAGAAAGGCTAATGACTCTGGATTTAAAGCATTATACTGAAAAGAGAGTGATAGTGTGGATTTTGGCTATTTGCTGTGGGCTTAGTTTAGAATGAAGAACGCCTTTATCCTTATTCTGCTGACAGTCTAGATTGCAGAAGCCTGTCTTTTGTAAGTTCTGTAGGTAACCTGAGCGTGTTTTCTTGTTTTTCATGTGCCACATTAGATTTAAGAGGTTATAGAATATCAGCAGATAGAGTTAACACATTTTTTGACCCTTTGATTACTGGGAACTTAGGAACTATTTATATCCAGAATTGTGTCAAGTTCTGGTAATTAAACAGAAATTATCTGTTATTCCAGGTATTTCCTGGTATATTTGAAAGAAACATCTTATACTGTGTTTTGAGGCCTAATCCCTCTTAAGCACATGGTAAATCTTATACACATTTGGGGACCAAAGTCTAGCAGAGCATATCCTGTCACTGACACATTGGAAGCATGGAAACTAGAAAACCAGTTACATTTTTGAATTTCTATAGCCCAGGGGAAAAAAAACAACAACAACAACAAAAAAAACCAACCACCAACACCAAAACAAACAACCCACAAGCAAGCAAACAAACAAACAAACAAACAAACAAACCCAAAACAGTCAGATCAACGTGTGACAGTTTCATTGGAGTTCAGCATGTATCAGGATGCAGATAGGTTTTAGAAGGAAATAGAGGTTGGGTGGTTCTAGTGGATCCAGGAGTTGTTCTTGTAAAAATTTCCAGTACCTCCCAATGTGGCTAATGTGTCTCAGTCATTGTCACTTACCGCTCTCCAGGGAGAAACTCATTGAAAGAATTGCAGTGTAGGGCACCATAAAACTTTGTCAAATGCTCTCAAGAAAGGGAAAAATAATTTCTGTCTGCTAAACAAGTCCTGAATGGATTGCACATTCACCTTGGCTTGACTGGCCTGCCTTTGAAATGAGCGCAAGAGGAAATCTGTTCCTTTTGTTTCCCATCCTTGAAATAAAATAGATTTCAGCTAGAAAGCCATAGTTGTCCTGATTTGTGATAAAATACAGGTAGGTGTCTAGATACCCAAAATTCAAAAGAACTTTGTTTCTAAACATACAGCATTATTCTCAAGCTGTTTTGAAATTTCTTTCCAGTACATCATGCATTCTGAAATGAGGTACATGTCTCAGTTCTTTTAAATAATAAAATTGATGAGAAGGACAATTTGCATTTCAAGTTATCCTGTCTTCATTGCATTACTCATGTTAGTCTAGATGCTTACTTGTATAGCAGAAGTCTCCAAGTCAAACAGAAGTACTTACTTTAAAGAGCAAATTTTACCAATGTCACTATGAATAGGCACTCCAGATACTGTTTAGTACTTTTACTTTTTTTTTTAAATTCACATTTCATACTGGATGTGAACATGTTGTGCCGCAGCCCGCCGTCTGTGGCAAGAACGAGAGAGAACACACACATCAATGTGATGCAAGTTCAATCCGTTTATTTACTCTCCTCTCACAGTTTATATATCCCTTGCTACCAATCACACGCGTACACGCGTCCAATCACACGCGTACACGCATCCAAGCATGTTCTACTATTGGTTAAAGTTCGCGTGCTTCTGTCCAGCTCTTGACTTTTGATGTTGCTGGGTGCACATCCTGAAAGAGTGTTTTTCTTCTTTTGTTTTTCTCTTGCTCACCGCCGCCGACCCCGAGGGGGAGGGGCTTGCCATCCACCCAAGCTCCTCGTGGTCCTGTAAAATGGCTGAGGCCCCAACAATGTTGACACAGAAAAATAGGTTGATCTGCCTCTGATAGCCTTAGGGAGGAAAATGAGAAAATGTAGGAAACCAAATCAAAGAAGGTAAAGAAAGAAAATAAAGGCCCAGAATAAATCTAAAAGATTTTTATGCCTCACGCGCATTTCTTTAAGGTCCTTTTGTGTTTAGGTGAATAACACTACATCTGTTTTTACACAGCACAGTATATTCTGCTTTTCAGATTCACCCCTTTCCGATGTGGGCACATCATGGTTTTATCTAGTACCAAATTGATGCTATCTGTTTTGTTTTCCTCCTCTAATAATTCCTAGCATTCCTTTTGATCTTTTGATCACTTCTCAACTGTGAGGTTAAGTTTTCATAGAACTATTGTCACAGTCAGATCTTATATTTTAGTGGTTATCCTCAGCACAACTTTCATGGCTAAGTAAACTTAGTATTGCTTTTCCCATTTGAATCATTTCATATTGGGGAAAATAAAATCTTACCTTTACATAAAGAATCTGGGCTGTTGGGAGTTATTGTGAAAAAGTAATAACTTTTCTTCAATATTATCTCATAAACTAGGTAATTTATTTGGGTGCCCACACTTCCAAATGCTACTGGGTAGATCTTTCTTCTAGGGCACAGGTCCAGGTGGACTTACATCAGTAATTTAGATGAGATGATGAGTCAACTTTTGAAGAGACTCTCCTTTCTTTTTTCACCTACTCACTTTGCTTTATGGTTCTGTTCTTACAGAGCTGCACAACTAGCCCATTTGAGGTAACCACGGTTCTTCAAATAGGTCTAGAATTGGACTTTCATGCAGTCACATGGAAACATGAATCTGTTGGCAAGCAATACAAGATAAATCCTTTTTCACTACTGAGCACCACATATGAAGAATTATGTGCTTCATATGTGTGCTATGTATTCATTATTTTTGAGAAGCTAATAATTTAACACAGTCTTGATATTAGTATTTCTGGTGCGTGAACAAACAATAACTAATTTCAATAAGATTTTAACTGAACTGTGGAAAAAAATACATGTTGAAAAGTTATTGAAACTAAATAAATAATAACACCTCCATTCTGAACAGTTATTTGTACTGCCTTCCTTTTTACATGTTGTCCTGGATTTTTGAGTGTGGAAAATGCCTTTAAAGTTTTATGTCAGGTAAACAATGTTAACTAATGTCTTAAAAAATCTTATCCTTTACTGAAATATTAGCCTTCACATTAAACAACTACTTGAAATCATGTTCTTTCTCCAAAGTTGTTTTGCTCTCAGTTTAGACACCAGCAAATAACTGTGGGCAAAGAAAATTAGCTTGTTTAGTAGTTTTAAGGTGAGCGGGTATCTCAGTTTGAAATGCAGATGTATTATCATGAGCCAGTTTGGATTACACTAAAGCCTATTTGAATCTTAAATCTTTCAAAGTAATTAAGACTTTAAAACTACACAACCTATGGACTTTGCTTGGGGCTATATCAAGAAGTTTAATCTGATAATGTCTATTGTGAAAAATGTGAACATTCACTTATCACAATGCACCTTAGAACACAAAGAGATAATGTATATTCTATCAAACAGTTTTATCTATCTTCTTGACTAAATCATCCATTATTAAAGACTGAGTTAAGTCACGGAGTTGTAGAGTTTTCAAGGATTAAAAAATGTAGATCAACATAATAAATTAAAATACTGCTTTTTCTTGTTTTATCAGATCCCAGATGTTGCAGCTGGTACTGGAAAGATAATACAAATGAAACAAAAACATTTGGAAGTGTTTTTTTCCTCTCACACTTTTATAAAGGTTAAAAGAAAAAAACCAAAAAACCCACAACCAAACAAAAAACCAACCAACTTTGGAATTACTCCTAACATTTTTTCACAATGAACCTGATTCTTCTAGTACTTTTTTCAGTAGGAATCAGGCATGGCTCCATTAAAGTGAAGTGGTCAGACAGTCCTAAGAAACCTGCTCAGAAACAGCTGAAACTATATTAATAACAAATAGAGAAGAACATTTTTTCTTTAGATATTGAATGTACATCATTATTGCCGTATAATCCTATCACTCCTTATAAATAGTATAAATATATGCTATAGGCTTGGTATTATCTGGATAGTACATGTGGGTTTGGGGTATTTTAGTTTGTTTTTTGTTGTGCTTTTTTTTTTGAGAAAGCATATTTCTTTTATGGATGATCACTGAACGAGTTAAACTGAAAATGAATCAGTAAATTTAGATTTCTTTTCTTTGTGCTGTGGAACTGAATTAAGAAAGGAACTAGCAAGTAAATAGGACTACTTGGGTAGTAGTCCAATCCCCGTGAAAGTTTAAGAATCTTTCTATTAGAAAATAATTGAATTCTTGACAAAAGTAATTGTTAATTCTTCTTTATTCAAACTACATTTTACAGAAAAGAAAAAAAATAATTATCACACTGAATGTTTTATTTTTTAAGTTAATTTAAAAAAAGTAGTACCTTTTTTTTTTTTTAACTCAGCATTGTTTCAAATATTGAAAACTTAGATATCATAGCTACAGTTTTATTCCTGCAGGTGTACAAGATTCAAGCTAATACATTCAAAGGTAGGTGAACACCCATTCCTAGTAACACAGCTTTGACAATAATCATTATAATCTGCTCTAGAGTAACCATGACTATCACAGTAAATGTCATCATTGGTCCACTTATGCATAAGCATAAATAGGTGTCTTCTGAATAACAGAAAAGACATATGAGTGACAGCAAAGATATGGGATCACTTTTTAACATCATCCTTCCAGTCATTCAGCATCTTCCCTTGGTTGAACTGACTTAAATAAAACTATCTGTAGTTATCTGAAATCACATTTTTCCTTGCATTTCTTCCACAGCTACACCAGTGTAGCTCCCTGAGAAGGAGGAGGTGGGTCTGATAAGTTAAGAGCAGCAATGTGTTGCTGGCCTTTGTTCTCAAATACCTCAGTGTAAAGGGACTCTCCCTTCCTTGTTTTCAAGTTGAGAGATAGAAAAGTGATGGCCAACCCCTGAAAAAATTGACAGCTTTGGAAAATGAATATTTTACAGTCTTTTTGTGCACAAAACATCTTTTCTCAGAAGAAATGACATTATTTTGTTGGTGGTATGTGATTTGCCAAAAGATGTTTTCTATGCAAAACACAAACACATGCAAAAATATGAAATAAAATTTCAGAGAATAATCTTTGCTTATATGAATGATACAGAAAAGTTCTACAACCTGGTTAAACAGCAAGTGCCATATTTCCTATTGCTGCAGAAGCCAGTCTGGCATAATAACTGTAATTCTGATCCAAGAGACTGGAACACGACTGAGGAAGACTTTTGGCATGTAAGTTTGGGGGGAAAAAAAAAAAAAAGAGAGAGAGACAGAAATATAAGATGATAGAGAGAGAGTAAACTTTATTCAGTTTATGCAGTTTATCTACACAACCATATCTGTGCTCCAAAATTATGAACATATGCAGAATTTTTCATCTTTAAGTGATTTAGCTGTTTAACTCCTGCCCACATCCCTTAGGATATGAAACTGAAACTGACCAGTGTGGGAATACTCTCTTGCCTTGAGATTGCAGATGTATGTCTGATCAGTTCTGAGGGACGCCACCAGGACTAAGCATCTCAAAAAGGGTTTGTTTCTAACATAAAAGATGAGTAGAAAGATACCATCATCCAGACCTGGATATGCTACTCTCCCTAGGCTGCGAAGAATTCAGTACTCCCTTTTCAATAATCTAGAAAGAGGACTCCAGTCAGCAGATTACCACTTAGATAGGATTCAGCACTGATGTGAAAAATTAGTCTTCACTTCCTTTCTGAAACTATGCCTTCATCTTATTTTTTTCTACTGTGCTGTTATGCAGAATTCAATCTTGCATAAGTAAGGCTGGAAGGGGAGTGAGCAGGTGGTGACCATTACTTTGCTAAGTTATTAGGACTCTTGTCTGGGAGAAACCTAGTCCCTGCTCCAGGTTAATTTCTGTTTTCAGTGTGTAGTTTCATCCCTACTGTGTAGAACACTAAAAATGCAGATTTAATCCCTAAAAACAATGTTACTAATCTGCTAGGCATTTTTCTGAACCTTAATTTAAAGACTGAATTCTACAAAGATACCAAGCTTCAGAAAGGAAGGGAGAGTAGTGGGTTTATACATGTTTAAGGTAAGGTGTTCCTGATGATCTGAAGCTGCTATGCTTATTTAAACAAGGAAGAGTATCATGCTGCACTTCAAAAGTTGCTGTTCATCACTGAAAGTCATCGTCCTGTAGGCCATAAGTATTTATTTTTTCTTCAATGTGTTCCAGTTTTCTGTAGGTGGTGTTGCCAGGCATCCTGTGTAACATGAGATGTCCCACATTATATTTTTAAAATCTCAGCTTCATTTGATAAAATGGATGAAGCACGTTTTTCCTGTATTTTCATTGTAACTGCAATATTTCTAAATGTTCACAGTGTTGGCATGTCAAAAAATGTTTGTTCTGTGCAGACCAATAAATCATGTGAATGCAGTATCTCCCATACCAAAGGCTACTGATCATCTACCAAGTCGTTGACCTGTACTGAGCAAGTCTGATACATCTGAGTAAGAGTAATTTATCTGTCTGAGACTGTACTGAATGTCAACATTTAAAATTGTCATTCATAACAAATGGTAAAGAGCTGTGTCCAATGATTAGGACACTCTTCTGCCAAGTGAAAGATGACAGGCTGAATGGCTTCGGATTAAGGAGTATATTGAACCTTGTTTTTTATTTTCCTGCAAAAGTTATTTAAACAGTATTAAAGAAAAAAAGTAAATGGTGTAATATCTTTCCCTTTAGTAGCTGCTGAGTCAGCCTTTTGAAAGGAGATTCTGAATATCGAGTGACGAAAATTCTCGTCAACTCTGTGACTACTGCCTGGGATTTGGAGGGGAACAGAATTTCCTGTATAACTCTGTGGTGAACACCTTGTAATGGTTAAAAAACCTGCTCAGCTACTGTGGCTGATGTTACATATATCCTGTTTGAAATACCTAATGATCTATCTGTCTCCAGGCTTTATATAAGGAATACAGACACCTAAAGGAGCTTTTGATCCTACTAAAGGAGTCTTAGATGCCACTGCAAATGTTAGGCAACTAAAATATACTTTTTGTATTACATGACTACTTGGACTTGATTCCTCTAATTTCTAGAGAAATTAAGACTAGTCCATATTAATAAGAAAGCACATTATTCTGAAAAGGCAATGGAGATGTGTATTTATTGGCTTTATACTGCCAAGTGATTCTTGGGCTTCAGGTTTTCTAGTGTTTAATAAATTGAAGGAAACTCCTATAGCTGTTAAATTTTATTTATTTATTTATCTATTTATTTATTTATTTATTTATTTACTTATTTATTTATTTTTAAGAAATTCCACTTCAGAATTTCAGCTCTAGACCTGAAGAGCAAATCACAGATCCTGCACAGGTCCTGTGTTTCTCTTTGTGTGAAATACCTTCTCATAGTGTTGTTTTTCCTGGCTGTCCATCAGTAGCCTCATGAAAAGAGAACTGTGGGAAGAGAATGGAAAACTCTGTTCCTTACTGAACAAGGACCATAAAGTTCCAGGGGCCTCACATGTTTCCAGTCTGCAGCTGCTCCCTTCATGCAGTGAATTGCAATGACCTCTTACACTGAAATCTCTCCCAGTCTTCCCCAGGTTTGATGGAAAAACTTCATTTTAAGTTCCTGTAACGTAAATTTGGAAAGTGTGTATTAAATGTGATATGCCTGTGTAATTGAGATTAATACCTGTCAGTAAAGAAAACAATTTTCTTTCTGGATATTATCCATTTCCAGAGTATAAAATAAAAAATGAAGATTTTGTTTGAAGAAAAATATTCATCTGCTAAATTCTTCATAGGGACAAATATTGCCATGAGACTCATGAACATTTTTATGAAAATCAGGGAGAGTTTTCTATGTCTGATGGCAAGATATGTGCATGGTACTTTAGAGTACTTTGTTGTGTTGCTTTATGTATGTGCAAGCATTATAAATAGAAGTCTATGCTACCGTTATGGATTTAATAATTTCACAAACAACCCTGCGTGACCTTCGTCATTCTGTCCAAAGTCCACTGGCTAGGTCGTATTTCCTGATCCATTTACCCTTACTAAGTGTTCTATCAAAAGTGACTGCCTAGCCATTTGTTGAAAAATAATCAATAAAAATAAAGTGAGTGTTTGTGTTAGAAGCAGTTTTTGTAGTAATATTTTCTCCACTAGGAAACCAAAGTTAAAATAAAAGAGCTTCATTAGAGGGAGAGAGTGATATTTTTAGAAGAGCTCTAGCTTTCAAAAAAAAGAGACCTTTTCAGTAGCTATTTAAGCTTGTTTTTCACTTCCAGAAATTCAACAAGATGCCGGTATGATACTGGCAAGCTAAGTAGTAATAAATAGACCTTCTAATAGACTTGAACTCCAAGCTTACAGTTCAGTGGAGAGTGGAAGGGTCCTACAGGTTAGAAATTCATTATGTGTCTAGGAAACATCAAAGCAAAAAAAGTTAGGACTGCATTAGTGGCTAGATCCTTAATCCAGCAAAATCCCTGAGTGCTGCTATAATATTATGGTTGTGAAGTAAGCCATTTAATGTTAAAAAATGAGTATGCACTTCAGTGATTTTCTTGATGATGGACAAAAATGAAAAAAAAAAAAAGTCCATATTTTCATGTTTAAAACATAACAAATTAAGCTTGGACTACTGTTGATTAACAGAATCTCTCAATCTTTCATTCCTTTGATACAGGTGTTAAGTGAGCCTTTTTCACATATGGCAGCGTCAAGACCAAAGTAATCTTTTTGAAATTGTTACAGATAGGATGTAGCTATTCTCTTT
>VXBL01002249.1:61092-75296 GCA_013400195.1 Aramus guarauna
TTTTTCCCCCCACATTAACTCTATCTGCATTTATTTCATATCATTACAGGGCATCATCCCTCACCCATAAGATCAGACAATTGCTGACTCCCTGTGTTGTCAATGGACATCACAGATTTCTTAAATTAGGTGTAAAAACTGACATTGCATACTAGGTAACCAACACAGCTATTACAACTGTTCCCCTTCTTTCTGTGGGTCAGGAATTACACTTCCTATTCCTGGCTTTGAATTCCATAATACATGTAAAAAAAAAAAATTAAAAAAAAAAAAATTAAAAACTTGAGAACAATATTCAAAATAGCAGCTACAAAAGAAGACAAATGGAGGTACATTTTTATACTGTGTAATTAATTTATGAAGCTATTCATCATACAATGGGGAGGGGGAAGTTCTCATGTTTCAAACACAAATACACTGTTTTTAATTTAAGAAGTGGTAGCAAAAAGAAAAACTGCTCAAAACTACAAGAAAATTATGGGAAACACTGGTCTTACACTCTTCCTTAGATATTCATCATTTTGAGAAGTCCTGGCAGTCTGGTGAAGTTCCTGCTGACTGGAAAAGGGGAAACATGACCCCCATTTTCAAGAAGGGAAAAAAGGAGGACCCAGGGAACTACAGGATGATCAGTCTAACCTCTGTGCCTGGCAAGATCATGGAGCAGATCCTCCTGGAGACTATGCTCAGGCACATGGAAAATAAGGAGGTGGTTGGAGACAACCAACATGGCTTCATCAAGGGCAAATCATGCCTGACAAATTTGGTGGCCTTCTATGATGGAGTTACAGCACTGATTGACAAGGGAAGAGTGGCAGACACCATCTACCTGGACTTGTACAAGGCATTTGATACTGGCCCACACGACATCCTGGTCTCTAAATTGGAGAGACATGGATTCGATTGATGGACCACTCAGTGGATAAGGAACTGGCGGGATGGTTGCACTCAAAAAGTAGTGGTCAACTGCTCAATGTCCGAGTGGAGAACGGTGATGAGTGGTGTTCTTCAGGGGTCAGTACTGGGACCGGCACTGTTCAACATCTTTGTCAGAGACATGGACAGTGGGATGGAGTGCACCCTCAGCAAGTTNGAAGAGAAGGCTCTGGGGAGATCTAGTTGTGGCCTTCCAGTAGCTGAAGGGGCCTACAGGAAAGCTGGAGAGGGACTGTTTATCGAGGACTGTAGTGACAGAACAAAGGGTAATGGGTTTAACTGAAGGAGGGTAGATTTAGTTTAGAAGTTAGAAAGAAATTCTTCACTGTTAGAGCGGTGAGGCACTGGAACAGGTTGCCCAGAGAGGTTGTGGAGGCTCCATCCCTGGAAATGTTTAAGACCAGGTTGGATGGGGCTTTGATCAGCCTGGTCTAGTGGAGGGTGTCCCTGCCCATGGCAGGGTGGTTGGAACTAGATGATCTTTAAGGTCCCTTCCAACCCAAACCATTCTATGATTCTATTAATAAATGATCATGGTCAGATAAATAAGTTTAGAATAGATAGGTCTTTGGTAAAAATCACTGTAGTCATTCCTACATTACATTCTTTACCTAAGTTAGTCACTTACTGTATGCAGCTAAATTTATCAGAAAACTTACATTTGATTACACCAATTTAAGGTAAATCTAGTTGTAGTATTGCCTAATTTTGAATAATTGACTTTGCAATCTTAATAATCTCTATTTAAAATATTATTTTGCTCTTAGTGGAGGGTGTTTTTTATATGCCTGAGTATAAAATGTTGTAGAAACAAAAACAAAAAATAAATACAAGATTATATCAGCCTTGTTATGTTTCCCATGATAATTATTTGCATGAGAACATTTCTCCAAAATGCAAAGCCAAAGTCAAATAAACTTTTCAATGTGCTGACAGATGTCAAGTACAGTTTCTACTACCAGGAGTGTACTTAACTACATTAGTGTTCTGAAATACACAATGACATTGATTAGAAAAAAGTACCCAGTTACTTTCATATTTATTATTGCTATTTTATTAGTCTAGGTTATGTAGAAAAATAAATACATTTACAACATTATAACTGCATCTTTGTGAGATCAACTGTTACATTTCCTTCTATTTCTTCAAGGAAACATAGTCAAGTTTAAAATGTACTTTATCTATGTTAAAGTATGCTTTGCATGACAGTTATGCTTGTCAATCAATGTAATGACAAATTAACAAACTTTAAATCCATCATGTAGTTTAAAATGTAAGGTCTCATTTTACACATTTTAACTCTCAGTAATGAGGGAGTTACCTGAGACTCTTTGGTGTTCTAAGAATTGAGATGTAAATTGGTTTTGTAACACAGTAATGTTATAATCAATAGGGATTTCTCAGGTCTTAATTTCAGCTGATCGTTGCTGGCACTGTGGCAACAGAGTTGCTTCTAATAAAGTAGCAAGCAACATTCAGATTTTGAAAAGTGTTGAGACAGTGAAATTACAAGCCAATAAAGTTCATTCATTCTGTTTATGCGTTTTATTGCTAGTAACATCAATGCCATCATGCTGTCCCCTAAGACATGACATTCTATTTGTAACCAAAGCATGTAAACTAGAAGCTGTATATGCAATACATCTTATTAATGTGTATGCTGCGTCTGGTTCTGCAAGAGAACATTTGCAGATTGTATAACTGGGCATATCTGACTAATCCTCCACACTCATAATTGTCTGATAATAAAAAAGGATGAACTTTTAAAAACTTTTTTATTATCTCCTTTTATAGTCACACGTCATTTTATGGTGCTTCTTCCTTCTTCATACATTTTCAAGAGGGTACTTCAAAGAAATCCTGCTTATAAGTGCATAAAGAGCTGTCCTAATAAAGGTGCATATTTCTTATTGTCTAGAGAGGAATTAACACAGTCTCTCATAGTATGTGGAGTTACAAGGTCTTAAAAAGTACATGATCGCTATTATCAGCTGTCCGAGAGTATCAAGCAGAACATTTGGGAAATTCCTATTATGCAAAAGCCGACTCCTCCTTAAATATATTCAACAGTTTCACGACAGTAGTGGTTGCACCTCCACGCAAAAAGTCCTTCTGGAGTATGAGGGACACAGCTGCCCCACTGATTGTGCAAACAAGGATACAGGAGCTTTTACCTTTACAGAAGTTCTGATTTCTGAAAGTGCAGAGTGTTTCAAGAATTGAAGATCTGCTTCTGTGAACTTTAAATCAAATCTGGAGAAGCTAAATATAAACTCGCATTGCAGCCAACCCTGAGTGAAAGCAGTATATTTTAATGACCTGGCTAGTTTTCTGAATAGTAGATTATAGGTCCCTGTGCAGAAACGTGCATTCATTGCATCAATGAATAGACTCAAAGAACTTGACATCCACACAGGAAAAGTCCAAGAAATCTATCCTGGTCCAAACAATTCTTTCTGTTTCATTTGTCCAGCTCATTTCTTTCTGTTTCATTTGTCCAGCTCATTTCTACGTCTAATCTATCTGGTAACTCACTGAGTGTTCACAAGGTCACTTGTTCCCTTTTCTTGTCACCACAAATAGTTCAAGACACAGAGAAAACAAATACCTCCAAATAGTTAGCTTCCAAACTACTTTACTACTATGCATCAATTGCTTTTTTTGTTTCGGTTTGGTTTGACTTTTTTTCATGCAATCATTTCTTTCAGTTGTTTTCACTGACACCTCTAACGACTGTCTAACATTTGCTTTGAACTAAACAAAACTCTTCCAAAGTTAGAGATGATGCAGTTTTCTAGAGCTGGTTCTTGTTTGAAACTCTGCTGTTTCTACAGAATGTCTCTTGGCCGTATGCAATGTGCAAATGCTATACATGTCAAACCTAGGACATACAGCAAGCATGGTTGTACCTCAGTCAGTCCTTTGAACATGCCATCATGATATATTCTATGGTCCGACTCTATTTTGAGTACAGCTTATGATGAGCACTCATGATTACTATGCACGTGATATTTCTCACAAAAATTTTGTGACAACTTCTAGCTTCACTGAGAAGGTATATGGTTCTAATAACCTTCCAAAATAGAGAATGGTGTTTTTTTCCAGGATCATCCTTCAGATAGAAAAATTTTATGCTAAAATAACTTCATGTAAATGAGACTTATTCCTTATTGGAAGAGTCTAGGAGGTTTGAAAAGCCAATGGGTTCTTTTTAAAGTTTTTTGGTTTGTGTGTTTTGGTTGGTTTTTTGTTTTGGTTTGGTTTTTTTTGTTGTTTTCTTTTTAATTTATTTTAATGAAACTAGGCTACTTGATGGGTAAATTATATTATCCTGAATTAATGAGGAACTAGAGAGACAATTTAGTCATGTCCCCCTGATAAGAGAAAATAAAGCAGGTTGTCTTTGTTAAATGTCATATTAAATCATGTATTTTAAACTGCTGTAAATGTCATATATGTATTTAGCTATTTCATTTTGTCTTCTACTAAATAAAGATCCTAACAGAAAACTCTTTCTGTACAAACACTCAGTGAAAGTGAGTGAAAAAATACACAGAAGCAGTACAGCCAATGGCATTGTGTGACTGGTTCTGATTGGTAATTTCATATAATCCCCCTGAGTTATTAACTGTATATAAACATTGAATTTATGTTACTTTCAGGGGCATCTATTGTCTTTGTCTGTCAGCTATTTCTAGTACTATAAAAGATAAAACTGACTAGATGGGTCTTTATGTCTTATATGATGTTGGATAGATTCTATTACCTCAACGCATGTAGCTGTCTCAAGCTCTAGCCCTGTTATATGAACCTTCATAGTGGCTTGACTATGACTTTCCTCTAAGTGTCCAGAATCCAAATACTGAACATAGTGTGTCAGCTATGATTTTAGATCTCTTTTTCTTAGGAATGAGGTGTTTTAAGGAATGTAAGCCAGGGGGGCCCTGGTAAGAGATTTGCTTTTACAGTACCTAAAGGCCAAAAAAACAGGATTAAGAAATGAAAAAAGACATACTCTGTGACATAGATGTACTGAAGCAATACACAAATATGCGAGAGATGACCATTCCAAGGAGCTCCTGAACGTTTCTGTCTATTATTTTATTCTGTAGAGTAGGTCTTGGCAAACATAGTGAGATTTTGAATGAGGTTACTGAGATGCAGTTCTCCCTCCACTGGCATGATGTTACTACAGGAGCAGGAGAATCCACAGGCTCTGTATAACTGATATGGAACAGTGCCTAAAAAGCCAGTGAAAATACAGTCAGGAAGCTATTTAAGGAGTTTGTTTCTTTCCTTCCTTCTTTCTTTCTTTCTTTCTTTCTTTCTTTCTTTCTTTCTTTCTTTCTTTCTTTCTTTCTTTCTTTCTTTCTCTCTCTCTCTCTCTCTTTGTTTCTCTGTTTCTCTGTTTCTCTCTTTCTCTCTCTCTCTTTCTCTCTTTCTTTCTCTCTTTCTCTCTTTCTCTCTTTCTTTCACACCAATTGCTAACTTTTGTTTAGGCTTCTTGGATATGCTGAATGCTGATACAGAGGAGTCTTTAGGATTTTCTGCAGCAAAGGATCAAAGCAGGAATCAGCTGGAAAAGAAAAAGGTTTTATTTTCTTCACCTTTAGACACTTGTTCCTCTTCTGATGTTACCCCTTAAATGGGACTTTGTATGTTGCATTAGCTACAATAAATCAACATGGGTAGTTATTAACAAGGTTAATTATTTTATGTATTTCACTGAGTAGAAGAAAGATGAAAATAATTATCTTGTATTCAAAAGTGTGTGCACACCATGCACCAGTTTGCACTGTACTATATGAACCAAAAAGAAAAATTCCATCACTGACTTTGTAATTTCCTTTCCAAAATCCTTCATATCTTTTTTCCATTTTAGGTATTTTTTTTTCCCTTCAGAATCCTTGAAATTCACAAAATTTAAATGAAACACATCCAATGGGCTTGTTAGATAAATGTTGGGTTTTTTTCCTTTTATTCTTTAAATCAAATCAAATCAAATCAAATCAAATCAAATCAAATAAAGAATTATTTGCATTTGAAAGAGTTTCATGTACTGCCATAATGTTAATTCTGTAGACTGAAAGTTTTCAAGAGCAAGGCAGAGGCAAAAAGTATGTAACAGTTTTAAATTGAGAAAAGTATTAAAATATGCAAAACAAACAGCAAAGCAAACTTAACGACTCCAACAAAAACAAAATCTAAATTTAGAGAACATCAATATATCTGAACATTTACAAGTGAAAATAGTTATGTTGGAATTTAGTGTTCTTTGTGTAATGTTCAGTACCTCTGTTCTGTTAGTTAAGAATAGCATTTTATTTCAGCAGCCACACTGATCTTGTATTGTAACAATGTCTGATCCTGCAATATGTTCCTCATGGGAAGGGAGGAAAGAGGCAAAAAATGAAAAGTGATTTTGCTTCCCCAGCAAACCTCACTGAAGGCAATAGTTCTACACGGGTGCTGGTGAAATCAGTGAAAGTGCCAGACACTTAGTATCTATGTGGATTCACACCTAGTATCCTACTATTTCATTCTTTGTCATTCTCTATATTTGCAACACATCTCAATTTAGCATCATCTGTGAGTTTCATTAATGTGATATTTGAACTCCCTTCTAAATTATTAATGAAGATGTCAGATAAAGGAGGAGGCTGAAATCTTCTACACTAGTATGCCCCTAGACATCTCTCCCTATCTGATAAGTTGTCGTTCATCATTAACTCCTGTTTATGGCTGTTGAGCTACTTTTCATGCTATATCATACGGTTTGTATCCAAGGAAATTTGATTTTTCAGAGTAATATTTCATAAGACTGTCTACCAAATGCTTTACTAAAATGTGGATTTGTTATAGTTGCGGAACTGCATTCTTTTCAGTCACTAATTATGTTATTTCACCCAAAAAAGCATTCATGTTTTGCCTGTAAAAAAAAATAAAATTAAAAAATCAATGTTTATTAGAAAACATTGACTATTTTTCATGCTTTCATTATCCTTACTTACTTCACTAGTGAAGGCGTGCAGAATAAGAATCCTAAAATGCGTCATGCCTATACTTCACTTTTAAATGGATTAATAATTCTTTATAATATCATTTTCTCTTGAAAAACGTTTAACTGAAAAGACTCATTCACTTGGTGTTTTTAAGTTAGTTTATAGGACATCAGATATCCTTTATAGTACTGAATGCTAGAAGATACCTGCATTTATAAAGCTGTTTATTTATATATAACTTCTATAGGTAACTTTAGAACACTGTCAAATTTCTTTATATATAATGACACTGCAGTTAAATAGAAGCTCATGTGGACTGTCATCTAACATTTTCCTTTATGTCCCTCTTGGATGATCTTTCAATACAATAATTTCTTTTCATTTGCATTATTAAAAAATCAGCACTAACTTGCTTAGGAGAAACTAAAATTAGCTTCAAGGTCATAATACTGTTAAAACTGAATGCAAAATAAGCACTGTACACAATGGTAACTTCTAGCTTTCTCTACTTGTTTTATTTTTTCAAACAATAGTGTATGTTGTTGTTTCATTTTAATCTAATACAATGAATTTTTGTGAAATCCACAAGAAAAAATAGTACATATTATAAAAATAAATTTAAAAAAAAAGTGAAGAACACAATTTTATTATCTCACTGCAACAGTGATACTTCTACTTGTTAGTTCAAACACGATATAGTACAAACATGGAGATGAAATTATTCTTACTCAGCTGTAGACTTAATACCTAAATTAGGAGCCCTGTCAGCTTAAGTTTCCTCTCTTGTTAATGGAAATAGGTAGAGAAGGCTCTTCCAGAAGGTACTTTTATCTCATGTGTGATCTGAACTGCTTCTTCAATGTGCTTATCTCTCCCCATTGGAATGAAAGGGAGTCTAAGCTGACCAGGTTTCACAGTTAGCTTCTGCAGTCAGGCAGGAATATTTTGTGGTCTATAATGTCTTTCACCCTGATGCATCATCAGGCTTTTAAGAGGAGTGCCTGGGATCCATGCACAGTGGCAGCGCCCAGTGAAGGTAGCACACTGATTCTCGGTGCTGGCCTTCCCCTTTTCTTCTGGCCTTGGGCTGGTTTGGGCTTCAAAGCACCTCTGATCTGGGCTGGTAGGTATCTGTTCTCCAGGAGCTGCTCCACTTGGCTTCTCAAGCTACTTCTGTCCTTCCTCTAATTTTAATTCTTCTACATGCCCAGTACTTGGATGACAGTAGAGTATTGATTGTTGTAGAGTATTTTTGTGGTTCCCATAACAGTTGTTCTTGATGATCTTAAAGGTCTTTTCCAAACAGTCTATGATTCTATACCACCTGAGGACCTCTTCAGCTCCTGGACAATTCCTCACTAAGAGGTGCCAAGGCACAGGATAAGGAACTATAATGTGTAACAGGAACATATGTAATGCCCAATTAGCCAGAACCCTGAGCACTTTTGCAGCAATACTTCATTGTTTCCTTTGTCCTTTGTCCTTTGTCCTTTTTCTTTTGGTTTGTCCATTTCTATGAAATGGCATTTCCTTTGGCATTTTATGTGGTGGCAGAGAAGTTAATAGCTGAGAAGAGCAGAGTGTGGGTACTGTTGCATTCAAAAGTGCTTTTGAATGAGTACATAGTAGCTGAACCTCACAGCTTGTTGGTTTTAGATAACTTGTTTAGGGGGATACTGTGGATAAAAAAAGCAACATAGAGAGCAGGGAAGTGGCAATAACAGCAGTTTCTCTTCTCATTTCCAGTCGTGGGGAGGCACTTATGATAATTACCAGCAAAGTGGAAAACCCAGCTGGAATTCTGAGCAATTTCTTTTTTCTGTACTTTATCTTTATTAAATTGTTATATTTCCACCAGGTTTTTGCTGGCATTAGGCATAACAAGAGAGAGCAAAAAGGACAGAAGTGAAAATTGTCACAGCAGGATGCCTAAAGTTGCATTCCTTAATCTTCATCTTGGGCACCCAAGTAAAAGCAGAGTGATTTTGAAAGGTGTTGCGAATCTTTAAGCTTTGTTGTCTGCTCTAAATATAATAGATCAGAAGCATCCTTGAAAGTCAGACTGTTACATTTACTTGTCTTTAAAATGTGTTATAGTATTGTAGCTTCCAGTACCTAGATTTATACAATTGTGGTCAGATTCTTTTGATTCCTTGTATTTAGCCTAAATCTTGCTTAATTTTTTTTTCTTTTCTTAATGTTGATCTTTTACTAAAACAATAAAAAACTCAAGCAGAATATAAATGGTAGGTACTTAGTGAATATAAGTAGTTTATTGCAATTACCACTGAGGCAAAGGTAAGAGTATATTAGCTAATGTAAATGCTTAGACAGTTATCAGAACAAAGGTCAGGAACACAATACTGTGCATAATGAAAGTTTTAAAAGGGTTTTATCAAGATTGCCAAAAAGTGTACTTTTTACTATTAGCACTAGTCTTTCTAAACATGATTGGTATCCACTTAAAGGATTTCCTTGTTTTCTGGTGTTTATACTATTCAGTTGCCTACACACATTACTAATGAGCGTGCATTAGTCATAATCACTTAATGAAGCTATGCAATTTTTTTTTTTTCTTTTGTCTTGTAACATTTCTTTAGGGCTAATTGCATGGTTACAAACAGCATTTCAAAGGTCTTGAGATGCCCTTGACACCAAAACTAGGAGAATAATGCTTGAAAAAATATCTTGAGGATTCTTTTACTTAATGAGAGATCTGTCCAGCTGTGTAGGGGATTCACATACAGCAGATATTTAGCTGTACCTCCGAAACTATATCATACTTGCGCTATTGGAATAAAAATATTTTCAGTGACCTATGGCCCTGCATGGCTGCATTTTTATTCAATACCCAAAGTACAAAACAGTGAGAGAGCAGAATCTTACATGAAGATCAATTAATAGACCCCTTAGATAAACTTCTACTTGCAGCCACTGATGATGAAGAGGGTCTGGAACTCATCCACCATGTTGGCTGGTAGCTTGAGGCTCCAGCAGAAAATTATGTTCACAGACGACTTCCTCCACTCACTTGGTTATTCTGCCAAGTGGAGACCTCTATGGGTGTCTTTGTTATGACACCACGATTTAGAATGAGCTCTGAAACCTCCAGTTTCAGAAGTGGCCCTATTTGCTGATAATATATTAGGATTATCAGACTTGGCTAGGAGTGCTGGGGCATTGCTTAGCTTCTGGGACATTGGTTGCTTCCTCTTTGATGATCAAACCCCACTTATTATTAGGGATATTCAGGGATACCGAACAGTTAAACAGTTTGTGTAATAATGTTATTCAAAAAAGGATCAAATGTCAGATGAACTGAGGTTATACTTGACAAGATGAATTTGGGCCTCCAATTACAAACTGGATAGATTCAGGAAATTACTAGCTGTTACCAGGGAAAAAGTGAGTAATGTACCTTCAATGCAGCTTAGACTTCCATTACAGTTGTTATTTCTAACTATTGCCTCATAGTATACTTTCTCTTAAGCAATGTTAAACTCTCCCCCCNCCCCCCTAAATAACCCCATAACTCAGCAATGTAAGAATAAATTCTCCTGATTATTAACTGCAATAAAATCAAACAAGATGGAGAAACTTGTGGTTACTAAACTTATTGCAGATCATGACAGCTTGAGCTCATCTTATATTCAGTGAAGTCTGCACAAATATTACTAATACACCAGAAGCATTCAGCTGTTACTTTTTCCCAAAACTCACATTTTTACATTTTTTGTAATTCCAAACAATGGAAGCAAGAGGGAATTATTATCTGAAGAATTCACAAATATTTGGTGGCCACTCAGTATCAAGGAGTAAGGATAGGTGAAATTGTTAGGTTAAACTTAGAATCCATTTGAAAACTGTGATTCAATTTTATAGCAGATCTCATCCTGTGAAAAACATGCTTTTCACTGCTAAAACTGTGGTGCTCTGCTGCTGCTTCATTTTTCCTCTCTCCTACTAAAAGCAAGGAAGAAATATTTTTATTCTTTCCATGCTTGAATTCAAACTAAGTACTTATTTTTTCATGTTTCTTCTTATTTTTCCATAGCCTAAATTAATAGAAAAATTCATCTTGAAAACAAAATACCACCACATTCTCCTGCCCTGTGTTAAGTTATTTTTCTGTTAGGTCTCAGGTTACTGCTACACACTTTAAGTGCTTAAGAGTCAGGTTTGACAAAGAAGAACCTGACAAATGTCACTTTCTTTTATGTGTTTTTTTTTAGGGAAAGAAGAAGTAAATGTTTACCTCTTAATGGGCTAAAATAAAAAAGTAAAATATTGTTTTTCCCTTGTATTTTACACTTACAAATAGTGACTGTGACTCCTCTTAAGGTGGTAGGGAGAATACACACATTTGCTAAGAGTGTATCTAATTTTAAGTATTTCTTTTTGTAGTTATGCAACAGAGGATCCATCTTAAAACAGTTCTCTTAAGAATGGAAGATAAATATTATTCTATTATACTTATGTTCTTAATACAATAAGCCACATGTTATTTCTTACTCAAAGTTCTACAAATAACTATGAATACAGAATATGCAAATTAAAAATATCTGTAGATACTTTTCTAAACCTCTTATTCTTTCATCTTTTAGGTAGACACATTTAATAGCTGCTTTCCCATCAATTTTCCGTTTCTATTTATATTTCACATAGAAAAGCACACTTTATGGCATGTTATGTTATTATGCACTTACGAAGCAAAATAATTATGTATATAATATGCCTAGAGACCCCTTGAATTTTGTGAAATTCTGTATTTGAAAAAAAATAAATAGTTTTTGATTCATTTTATTTCTCCCTGTCCATTTCTGCAGAATAATATAAAAGATGTACACCAAGAAATAAGGATTTTTCAGGTCTTCTTTTTTCAGGGTATTTAAACAGGAGAATAACTTCCAGAACTAGTGCTCAGGCTTTTAATGATATCTCAAGCACATCATTACTGTATTACTGAGTCATGCCAGAAGGACAGAATTAGCCAGCAGCTATTTTTCATGGCTCAGGATGGTAGAACCTCCCAAGGTGAGATTTGCTATTTGGGACAAGTCTATATATATTTTAAGAATTTTATTCTTTTAATGCAAATTAAGTTTAAACATTTGATGGAAAAAAGCTGTATCACATAACCACAATGAATAAATTATTGGGGTGATATGTTGCTACTCTTCAGAAGTTAATATTGGTCATTATAAAATTCAAAAATTTGGTCCTGATGAATTCCTGAGAATTTTGATCCTTGCCTTCAGTGTGCTCAAAATGTAATTCCACAAATAGGAGTAAGTATGTAGAAATAGTGACTGGACAAAGAGGAATCTTTATTTTTTAATAAAATATATTTCAAAGAAAGGACCTTGTGCTGAGAAGAACTGGTATTCATACCCTAAACTGTTTAGGCAGTAAACTGAGATGTCAGTGTTGGAGGACTTGTCAGCCTTAGATCCTTGTGTCACCTGGAAGGAAAGATCAGCATTTTAAGATGATCTTCAGTGGACAAAATCCTCTCTGAGAGTTGTCAGCTTTTCCTCATTGAATGCATATAGCCTGGAATGATCACACTCCCATCATACGCACTTTACTTATATGACTAAATTCATGAGAAGATAAATCTAATCCTGATTTATATACAAGTTCACCAATACTACTAAGTTGCCTCACTATCTTTCTCCCTTTTTTGCTGGTACCCCTTTCTCCATTTTTTTTCTGGCACCCTGCTTGTGTACATAGCTTATACATTCATTCATACAATTCTGGAGTAAAACATAAATTTCCTGCTATAAATTAGATCACAGTCCATGATAGGACCCAGACCTTACAGCATATAGGTAAACCAGTCCAGAGGACTCAACTGTCATGCTTTCTGATGGTGACATCAGAAAAACCTAGATGCTGCCAGTGAGATCAAAATTTCACCCACTGAGATAAAAAACCACACCACCTGGATAAAACTGCTCTCCAGTGAGATAAGCATAATCTTCGAAAGAAGCAAAAGCAAAGACATCATGTTTGAAAGTAAGCCCTGAAACAAGAGGCCATTTTATCTGAGATGACACAAGAAATAAAGCCATTTAACTGTTTGAGAAGCACAAGTAATTTAGGTGCTTAATTTTGGCATGAGATCTAAGAAAGGAACACATCTGAAAATATAACAATGTTGTTTGATCCCTGTGATGCACTTTGAGTGATTTTGTTCATCCTGCCAGAAATCTTGTGACTCATTACCTGGATCTCTCTGGTTCTTCTGTTGGCTCCAGTGGGAGCTGTCCTCTACCTCAGCTACCCAAATCAGTGAGAAGTAGCCTAGAAGATTCTTGGAAAACTGTTTGGTCCCAGTTTAAGTGGACTGGTTCTCACTCCTTATTTGTAAGCATCTTAAGTTTTGATGCTATGTGTGGCTGTTGCTTTTCTATTTAGTTTTTGGCTGTTTTGTTTGTCTGAATGATCAGAGCAAATGGAAGTACATACAGGCTTTCGTTGGCTCAAAAGTATTATTTGCTTTAGAATGCAGAGGCAATAGCTGCAAACACTTTATGTATAGTTGAATGAATATGTGCGTTGTCTACCTTGACCCTATTTTGCTTGCAGAGTCCACCTTTCCTCTTTTCAAGCCTGAAGTCTCTGAGTCCGTAATTCAGAACTGTCAAGCTGCATGTGAAGGATGATGGTTTATTAAATTTTCAAAATGCATTCCATATGTAAAACACCTGCTAGAAATAGTGAGAGCAGTTATTTGAAGTAAGGATCTTGCTTGTCCTGTTCAATCATGACTGCAATAGCTGCAGGCAAATGCTTTGCCTATTGGCCAGTCTGAATTATTGACCGGATTAGTAGATTTGGTGCAAGTGAAGGAACTCTCTTCTTTCAATATTTCTGTAAGACGGCACGTGCAATTCTCCACTGTGGCAGTGGTCAATCCAATAAAAAAAAAAAAGGTTAAATAAAATTAAGATTGTTCAGTCCCTCAACAGAAAAAAACAATAAAATTCACAGCTGGGCTAGACGCTTCATTTAGTCCATGCTACAAATGGAGAAAAATGAACTAATGGTTGAGTTAAAACAGTATATCAGATTTAAGTCTCCCACACTTTGTCAGTTTAGAATTAGAAGACTTTTATATTGCTTGAGTGTGTATTTTTTATTTGGCGGTAAACAGAATGCCATAATTTCAGTGGGTTTTGTGGGTTTTTTTTGGTTGTTTGGGTTTGTTTTTTTTTTTGGGGGGGGGGGGGTTGGGGGTTGTTTTTTTTTTTTTTTTTT
>VXBL01002249.1:81560-99711 GCA_013400195.1 Aramus guarauna
AGGAAAGAAGGAAGGAAGGAAGGAAGGAAGGAAGGAAGGAAGGAAGGAAGGAAGGAAGGAAGGAAGGAAGGAAGGAAGGAAGGACTTTCTCACACTTCTATTAGTCAACTTTATCTTGATCATTCTAAAGTCTTAACTGTGTTTTATCACTTGTTTTCTTTTATGCAGTTATCTCTTAAGGACAAAAATATTCACTTACTGTGTATACTGTTATAGATGATTGTGACTGTCGTAAACCATCTGAATGGTAGAAAAAATAACCAATATTAATCTTATCAACTCTTGTCATCTACAGAAAGTGGTGGAGTCTGGAGTAGTTAGTGACTTTAAGACCATCAAAAATTCCTTTGAATGTCCTTTTCTTCTCGCTTGTCATTGGATGTCCCAATGAATTTTGATTCATTTGTGGGAGATGAATGGACTGAGAACGGCCCTGCAGAGAAAGATTTGGGGATAATGGTTAATGAAAAATTTGGACATGGGACACTGATATGTGCTTGCAACCCAGAAAGCCAATCGTATCATGGGCTACATCAAAAGAAGCATGACCAACAGGACAAGGGAGGACATTCTTCCCCTTTGCTCTCATGAGACCCCACCTGGAGTACTGCATCCAGCTCTGTGGCCTCCAGCATTAGAAAGACATGAACGTCCCTGAGCACATCCAGAGGAGGGCCCTGAAAATGATCATAGGGCTGAAGCACCTCTCCTATCAAGAAAGGTTGAGAGAGTTGGGGTTGTTCAGCCTGTAGAAGAAAAGGCTCCAGGGAGGCCTTATTGCTGTCTTTCAATACTTAAAGAGGGCTTATAAGAAAGATAATTTCTTACCAGGGTTCATAGTGACAGAACAAGGGTCAATGTTTTAAAACTGAAAGAGAGTAGGTTTAAATTGAACATAAGGAGGATTTTTTTTTTTATGATAAGGGTAGTGAGACACTGGAATACACTGCCCAGAGAAGTTGTGGATGTCCTATCATTGGAAGTGTTCAAGGTCAGGTTGGACACGGCTTTGAGAACTCTGATCTAGTGAAAGATGTTCCTGCTCATGGCAGGGGATTTAGTTAGCCTAGGCGATTTTGCATGGTCCGTTCCAACCCAAACCACACTATGACTCTATGACTCTGCAGTGACAGCAGACACATAGAGAACTGCTGTGAAAATATAAACTGTACTAACATCCATTTGCTTTAATATCCCATGGAATTCTGTATCTAGGATTTCAATCTCTTCATTTGTTAAATTACAGAACAACATTTTTCATAGAAGTTCTTTCAGAATTTGTGTTGAAGGTCATCCCCAGGACCCTTCCTGGCTCCCTGTGTGTGACGTCATTTTAGTTGCTTACAGCCAGTCACTCCATGTGACTACTGCTGTTACAAAATCCCCATAGTGGGCACCATCATTCTTGTCTCTCATTTTTCTCAGCTGCTGGAACCACTCCACATCACTCTGCTATTCTCAGAACTGCAATTCTTTCTCAGCTACATCCTCTGTACTTCCTGAAGTTTATTTTCCCCTGTAGAGTTGAAGGAAGAGTGAAAACAGAGAATGTCATGTAATGATTAACAGAGGGAAATCTATCATATCATCATGAGGCTGAACCCACACCCTCAGATCTCCTTCTGATTGCAGGGATATAAATTGCTTGGATCATAACAAAGAAGGAAGTGAGAAAATAAATATCTGTTTGTCCATGAAAACCAAATGCGAACAACCATTTTCAAGTGTAAAGTTTATTAAAGTCTCAGTGAAGCAAATAGTTTACAATATTTTCCTGATTTAAAAAAAATAAAAAAAATAAAAAAAATGACATGTTCTCTAAAGATACTTGCTATTATTTTTTCATGTGTGCATCTATATGTGTGCTTGTGTGTGTGTGGAGATCAGGACATTAATTCCCGAATAAAATATATGGGGAATAGATGGCTTCTTCAGCTGTAGTGAAAGATCAACTGGAATTAGATTTTAGATTTCAGGACACAACAAAAGTGAGTGTATTTGGTGAGAATGGATTCAGTGCTGTGGAGAGGAAATAGGCTGAAAACCTAACTAAATTCAGATATGCATAGGTAGACAGAAAAACAAATTGTATGATTTTACCGACAAATAAAGATGGTATGATTTTAGTCTCTGGGAATAACACAGTAGATCTGCTGCAGCGACCTGCAGCAATCACTTGATGTTTACAGCGGAGGGATATATAAGTTCTTAAAATGCCTTCATAATCTATCAGAACATATCAGAAGTTTCCTGAATGGAAGACAGTGAAGTAAGACAAGAATTTGTAAGATATGCTACACATATAATATCCAGCCTTCTTTCTTTGATGTAGGTTTATGTCCAGATCTGACCTTTTCATCTTATATTTGTGAAGATTTAGGAATTACATTTATATTCAAATTCTAATTTTGAGCCAGCCACGATACACTTGCTGATGATAGTAAGATGGGAGGTACTGTTGTCTCTCAAGGGAAAGAGTCCTTGCAGTGGGATCTAGATAGACTGGAGCACTGGGCAATCATTAATGGGATGAAACATAACAAGTCCAAATACCAGATTCTGCACCTAGAAAAGAGTAACATCAGACACAAGTATAAACTGGGAGAGGAGTGGCTGGAGAGCAGCACTGCAGAAGGAGATCTGGGGGAGCTGGTCAGCTGCAGCTCAATAAGAGTCAGCAGTGTGCCCTGGCAGCCAAAAGGGCAAACCGCATCCTGGGGGGCATCAAACACAGCATAACCAGCAGGTCAAAAGAGGTGATATCCCTCTGTATTCAGTGTTGGTGTGACCTCATCTTGAATACTGTATGTTCTGGGCCCCACAATTTAAGAATCATGTTAAGATTCCTGAATGATCCAGAGGAGGGCAACAAAGCTGGTGAAAGGGGTAGAAGGAATGTCCTATGAGGAGTGGCTGAGGACACTGAGTTTGTCTAGTTTGGAGAAGAGGAGGCTGAGGGGCAACCTCATTGCTCTCTACAGGTTCCTGAGGAGGGGAAGTGGAGAGGGAGGTGCTGAGCTCTTCTCCCTGGGATCCAGTGCCAGGACACATGGGAATGGTGGAATGCTGCACCAGGGAAGATTTAGCCTGGACATCAGGAAGCATTTCTTTACTGAGAGGGTGGTGAAACACTGGAACAGGCTTCCTAGAGGGTGGTCAATGCTGCATGCCTGTGCTTAAGAGGCATTTGGACAATTCCCTTCCCAACACGCTTTAACTTTCCATCAGCCCTGAAGGGGTCAGGCAGTTGGACCAGATAATCATTGTAGATCCCTTCCAACTGGAACTATTCTATTCTATTCTATTCTATTCTATTCTATTCTATTCTATTCTATTCTATTCTCAAGTTGACCTTCATTATGACCTGTACCAAAATATATGGTATTCCAGTACCACTCCTGATAAGAGTTTGGATCATATGTGTCAGACATTTAATCAGAAAACCTTCAACAATGTGTCATTTGGGGGGGTGGGGGGAGAGCATACAACAGCAAATAGCAAGGAATTTGTAAGATTCACAGCTTGGAAGATTAGTTTCAAGTGACCAACATAGGGGACCTGTACCTCGAGGGGTGATATGTAAGCTTAGGTGAGCCCTTTGGAGTCTATGAATATATGGTTAGTTCACAGCTATTAACTGGCAATCAATCATTGGGAGATATAGCCAAAGCTATAACAAGCCTAATTTTTATAAATAAATCTTCCCTGTATGTTGGCTTCAATTCCACAAAAAGAAAAGAAAGAGTATGACTCTCTACTGAAATGTAATTGTTCAAGTCCTTTGTACCATTTTCATTTTAGGAATAAATGTAGCTCAAAGGGTAGCTAGATTTTAATGTTCAGAGAACATTCATCGAGCAGAGTCACATCTACACACAGTGTCTTAAGTCTTACTATTTGCTAGTGCAGTACCAAGATTATTTTTTATATCTATGGTATCTTATTCCAAATATGAGACATGACGGAAATCTCCCAATCAGTAAAAGTGATAAATGACAGGTTTAAAAGTGGACTAACTGCACCTGCCTTATAAGTAAAACCAGACCTTTTTACCTGTCCCAACTAAGCAATACAATCAGAACAAAAAATTAACACTATTAGAATGCTACTAAAATCATCTAGCACTCACTGCATGACCCTTTAATGTTATTGAAAGTCTAATATCAATTATTATCAGGGTATTCCTAGGTCATTATCTCAGTGCAGTTTCTTGCCACATACATACTAAAACTGTAAATATGTTTGAAGCATTTCTAATGAAACATTTTCAGTGATAGTATTAAATATATTCAATAATGAAATATTTTAATACAGTGTGAAACCTTTGTTTAGATGATTTATAACTACTATACTTCTTTAACTAAATGTTGGGCTTTGGTTTTGTTTCTTTGTTGTTGTTGTTGTTGTTTTTAAAAAAAGAAGTTGAAATTATCCAGTAATGCAGAAAATACTAGAATGTTAAAGGTAGATAAAACAAAACAAGACAAACCTATCACAAGACAATGAAAATCATGTTATAGTAAGGAACATGCTACTGTCAACACAACTGCACTTGTTTATATGAAAGTTAAACATTTTTAGTAGTACTTCATGAAATTTTAAACCATTGAACAACTTTCCTCCTCAAAATCCATTAAAAAAGAGAAAGAAAAAAAAAAACAAAACAAAACCCCACAAAACCAAAAAACACCCACAAGAAGAAAGAAAGCGTATGCACCTCACTTGAAACTGATAAACAGTCTATATGTAAACTGAACACTGAAAAAAACGGAATTGGTATTTGACTTCTAGTATGACCATTGAGGATCATGAAAAGTACATTTATCCTTTAACAGCCAGTAGTAAGCTGACAAAAAAAGTTTGAAGCCTTATGTCTGACAAATAACAACTTTTTTTTTCTGATTTTTTTCTTGTATTCCTTCTGATGTATATATACATTGGCTCCTAACTGTTCAAATCTTTTGACAGCACTATTTAAAATAGCAAAAGGAAGTGAGTTCTGTCTTTCTCCAGAAAGTAATACATCCTGTGCACCTTGCCAGTCCAAACTCACCATGCTATCTTCTTGTCAGCTGTTTATGGGACATTAAGTGCCATCATGTTTTGGACTATCTCATCAAAATGCCATAAAGGTACTGGTGATAATGGATTATCAATGCCATTATCCTCTCATCATGAGTATATTAAGTATATAGATTAAGCCATCCATTGTTCAGAGGTTTTTTTAAGAATCCTGACCACAAAAAGACCATTTATAGACATTATTGTAAGAGTAGCAGACAAAAAAAAAATCCAAATAGCATGAGTGATGAAAGTGCTGAGAAACAGATGCTGAGAGTCCTGAAAACAGCAGGAAATGTAGAGAAACACTAGAGAGAATTTGTGAAAGTTTAGGGGAATACTGTTAAAGGGAAAAAAGAAATTAACATATAACGTTAGTTCTCTTGTCACCCCTCAATTTGTTGTATTGTTTCTAGTGACACAACTTGTGCAAAATGTTTCAAAGAGGAAGGGATATAATCACTAAAACAACAGACAGAGAGTGGGTAGCATTATTATGGCTATATGTCTAGCTTAGGCTAGTATGTAGTTTAGGGAACTCAGGAATAGTTCCCATTTCCTGTTTGTGTTTTATGCAAATCTTGGCCTTGGTGTAAGAGTCAGACCTGAGAGATTTCAGCCTCTTTCTCATCTTTGTAATTATTCTCATAGAAATTAAATTCTGGAGACCTCAGGCTTTACTAGGAAGACCAGAGTTCAAGAATCCCAGGTCCCAGAAACCAAGGGGAAAATCTGGAGAAAGGAAGATTTACCCTTGGTGGAAAAGGATCAGGTCAGGGAATACTTAAGTCAACATAAGTACATGTGCACTGATGGGATGCGCCCACAAGTGCTGAGGGAGCTGGCAGATGTCATTGTGAGGCCACTCTTGATAATCCTTGATCAGTCATGGTTATTGGAAGAAGTGCAAGAACCCAGGGAACTACAAGCCTGTTAGCTTCACCCTGATCCTTGGGAAGGTGGTGGAACAATGAATCCTGGAAATAATTTACAGGCACATGAGAGACAAAAAAGTCATCAGAAGTAGTCAGCATGGATTCACCAAGGGGAAGTCATGCTTGACAAACTTGATAAACTTCGATGATGAAATGAGTGGTCTGGTAGATGAAGGGAGAGCAGTAGATATTATCTGCCTGGACTCAGTAAGGTCTTTGACACTGTCTTCCATAAGATTCTCATAGATGACAATGTGTTTAAGTATGGGCTGGATGAGCAGACAGTGAGGTGAACTGAAAACAGACTGAACAACAAGACCCAGAGGATGGTTATCAGTGGTAGCTGGAAACCACAAACCAGCAGTGTACTGCAGGGGTCAATACTGAGTCCAAGCGTGCTTCACATATAATCATAAAATCACAGAATCTTTGATTTGTAGAAGAGTTTGGGTTGGAATGGACCTTTCAAGATCATCTAGTCCAACTCCCCTGCCATGGGCAGGGACATCTTGCACTAGATAAGGCTGGTCAAAGCCCCATCCAACCTGACCATCAACACTTCTGATGACTGGGCATCCACAATTTATCTGAATAACCTGTCTCACTGCCCTCGTCATAAAAAAAAATCCACCTTATGTTAAATTTAAACCTACCTTCTTTCAGTTTAAAAACATTACCCCTTGTCCTGCTATTACAGGCCTTGGTAAAAAGAGTCTTTCTCCATCTGTATTATAAGCTCCCTTTAAGTAATGAAAGGCAGAAATAAGGCCTCCCCGGAGCCTTTTCTTCTCCAGGCTGAACAACCCCAGCTCCCCCAACTCTCTCAACAGTATCCCCAAGTTTTTCTCCACAGGGCTGCTCTCAATGCATTCATCCCTCAGTCTGTATTGATATTGGGGACTGTCACTATCCACTTCATGAAGTACACACAAGCTTACTCCTCAAGCCTGTCAAGATCCCTCTTGATGGCAATTGTGTCTAGTGAATTGACCGTACCACTCAGCTTTGTGTCATCTACAAACCTGCTTAGGGTGTGCTCAGTCTCACTGTTTTTGTCATTAATGAAGATATTAAATAGTATTGGTCCCAGTATGGACCTTGACAGACACCACTGGTTTCCACTTGAACACTGAGCCATTGAGTGTAACTTGATGGATGTGACCATCCAGCCAATTCTTTATCTGTCTAACAGTCCATCCATCAAATCCCTATCTCTCCAATTTAGCAGCAAGAATGTTGCAGGGGGCCATATCAAAGGCCTTACAGAAGTCCAGGTAGATGACATCCATACCTCTTCTGTTGGCCACTAATGCAGTCACTCCATCATAGAATGCTACTAGTTTAATCAGGCATTATTTGCCTTTGGTGAAGCCATGTTGGCTGTCTCTAATCACTTCCCTGCCTTCTTTACATTTCAGTATATCTTCCAGGAGGATCTGTTCCATGTTCTTACTGGGCATGTTCTTACTGGTCAGTAGTTCCCAGGGTCCTCCTTTTTAGCCTTTTAAAATATGAGTGGAATATTCCCTTTTCTCCAGTCACTGGTGATTTCACCTAACTGCCATGACTTTTCAAATGTGATGGAGAGTGGTGGAAACTACATCAGCCAATTCCCTCAGGATCCTGGGATGCATCTCACTGGGTCCCATGGGCTTAGGTATGTACAGGTTCCTCAGGTGGTCTCAAAGCTGATCTTCTCCTACGATGGAGGCAACTTCACCTCCCAGTCACTGTCTTGAGTTTCGGGTGTTTGAGATATGTGGGAAAAGTGATTACCATTGAAAACTGAGGAAAATGTCTTCATTAATGATCTGAATGATGAGACAGAGTGTAACCTCAGAAAATTTGTTGATTATACAAAACTCAGAGGAGTGGCTGATATGCCAGCAGGTTGTGCTGCCATTCAGAAGAACTTTAATAGGCTAGAGAAATGGGCAGACGAGAACCCCTTGAAGTTCAACAAGGAGAAATGCAAAGTTATGCACCTGGGGAAGAACAACCCTTGATACCCAACTGAAAATCAGTTTTGCAGAAAAGGCTCTGGGGTTCCTGATGGACAACAAGTTGAACATGAGGCAGCAATGTGCTGTGGCCTCAAAGAATGCTAATGATATTCTGGGCTGCATAAGGAGTAGTATTGCCAGCAGGTCCTGGCACTACTTTTCTCAGCAGTGGTAAGGCCACACCTGCAGTACTATGTCCAGTTCTGAGCTCTCTGGTACAAGAGAGACATAGACATACTGAAGGGAAGGGAAGGGAAGGGAAGGGAAAAGGAAGGGAAGACCCTGGATAGACCAGCCTTGAGTGGATAAACTCTGGTAAAGANAAGGGAAGGAAAGGGAAGGGAAGGGAAGGGAAGGGAAGGGGAGAAGGTTCAGGAGGATCTTACTAACATATATAAATACCTGAAGGGACAGTGCAAAGAAGACAAAACCAGGCTTTTTTCAGTGGTACTCAGTGACAGGACCAGGAGCAATGGGCACAAACTGAAACACAGGAGATTCTTTCTGAATATTAGGAAACTCTTTTTTTTACTGTGAGAGTGACTAAGCACGGGTGTAGATTGCCCAGGAACATTGTGCCATCTCCATCCTTACAGATACTCAAAAGCCATCTGGACATTGTCCTGGGCAACTGTCTCTAGGTGGCCCTACTGGAACAGAGAGGTTAGACTTGATGTCCTCCAGAGGTCCCTTCCANTGTGGCCTCAAAGAATGCTAATGATATTCTGGGCTGCATAAGGAGTAGTATTGCCAGCAGGTTCTGGCACTACTTTTCTCAGCAGTGGTAAGGCCACACCTGCAGTACTATGTCCAGTTCTGAGCTCTCTGGTACAAGAGAGNGATTCTATGAGGTTAGACCTTACAGTCTCAATTATGCTTAGTTGCAGGAGGGAGGAGGAAGGATAGATACTTGAGGCTTTCCATAGTGTACCTGAACAGGTAGGTCTAGACACAACTAAAAACCTTAAAAGGGTTGATACCTTATAAAGGAATGGCTGCTTTTCTCTCATATCAAGATTCTCCTTCTCCACAGATTATCTTCACAACCAGACCTATGAATTTGAAAATATCTGTAAATGTCAGCAAAAAAACTATGAATTCCCTTTCAATATTAGATTTTTAATAATTTTTCTATATGTTACTGAAAGGACTGGCAAAGCAGATCAGATGACTTGCTTTGTGCTTTCCCTTCTTTTATACCATTTTTCAAGTTGTGTCTGCATTGCTGGGCTCTGATGTCCTAGAATTTTATAGGCTTTTATTAAGTGACTAAATACTTCAAGGGTTTTTCTACATGTCTAACACTATCACCACTCTAAGGAAAATCATACAACAGCAGGTGAAGATGCTGTATAAAAGAGCACAGTGTGAATAGACCATCTCACACTGCTCCAGCTTCACATCTTTCATTGCTGTTTATAATAAGCTAAAGGGTAGACTTTGGGAGGTCAGACACACATTGATTTGGTCTCATGATTGTAATAGTATGTTGGCTAGTGTGCGATCTTTGTTGAACAGAAAGATACAAAATGCAGCTCACCTCAGAAAATCACTGTGGGTGGCTGAAGACAGATGAACTTTCAGCATTATATGAGGTGTGCTCATAGATCACATAGTCAGGTGGATGTGCACATACTTGTATAAGTATTCATACAACAAATCTATTGCTTCATCTCAAGGTCTTTTATTAAGCTGGGTACTGTGTTGCATAGCCTGTTCTGATGAAATAAGTGTGTGCAGGAATGCGCACATTAGAGTGGAAGACTTACTGAAAATTCAACCTTTTCCCTTATAACTCAACCCTCTTAGAATTTGCATGGAACTTCAAAGGTTCAAGTAAGGAGGGTAATTTGATATTCATTTTGTAGAAACAAGAGATACTTAAGTACCAGTATGCATTTTCATTGATAAAATTGTAGTTTGAATGAGCAGGTTTTGACTCTATGCAAATGATACCCTTTTTTTTTTTTTTCATCCCCTGAGGTGCATGCTCGTGGAAAAACAGTATCATAGGGCATCCCATCATGGGGGATAGGGTATTGTCTTGTTTAAGTAACAGGAAGCTGGACCTTAGCACATCTAACATCTACATCTGTTCACATCTAAAACTACACATTTTTCCTTGCCAAGTTCTTCATCTCCCATGTCAAAGAATCAGATCATACTTCATTATATGTGCTTCTTCACCATAGTCTTATCTGCTGTGATTTCTAACAATGATCACAGTTATGATTTTGGACAGTCTTTATGATGGGACCTCACAAGTCTGCTTATGTTAACAAATTAGAAAGGCTCTTTTTTGTGATGATTTTACCTCATGTCTGTAGTTAATCGTGTGGTATGCACTGAAGTGATCACTGGTGTACTCAAAGCTGTTGTTCTCCCACTACTACCAAGCATAAGTCACATATTAATACTCCAGGTAAAGCACCCCAGGACAAATAGGATGTATGTCCCTCCAGCAGGTAGTGCTCTGCACATGTACAGGACTTTGTTAGCAATGACAAGATGACCTGGGCAAGTTGGAAAAAAAAAAAAAAAAATCTATTTCTTAATACCTGATAGGTATAGACATGTGGTAGTTGCCTCATGTCAGCGAGAAGCCAGAGCAGGGATGCTCCACAAAGGGTGACGAGCTGGGGGTTGAAACAAGCTGACCCTTGTTCAAGCAGGGCAGCAACCCCACCCTGGCAGTGTATTGTCCAACAGCATCTGCACAGGGGAACCATTGCTAGGATGGTGGCAGTAACATGTCCCACCACAGGCCCACAACCAGCAGGCAAAGACAAGGGGAGGGATCAGGTCCCATGTCATGCCAGGCCATCCAGCCACGTCAGGAGCAGCAGGGGATAAGGCTGGGTGCTGACCTGCCTATGGTGTGGCTCAAATTTTGATTGAGTGTCCCAGGCTGAGCTGCAGTAGTGTTCCTGAGCCATGGACAGGTCCTGAGCCAGGTGAGGCTGGGCAGGGCCATTGGGGCTTGTGGGTGTACTCAGGGCCCTATAACCAGCACTCACAATTGTCATGAAGCTCATCCCTGATAAATATGTGATGTGGTTGTATGGTTCTAGAGCCATAATGGAACACGGTAAATCATTCCCCATCCCCTCTCTTTGTGCCACCCAAGTCACTAAAAAAGTATCCATATGCTGTAGTAAGAACCATTGTAGGACTGATGATTTATTTTCTATGGACCATATAAAGGCCTAAAAAGCCTGAGAAAGAGTTAGAGTTTATTACGAATCTATGATAAATTTGAAGTAATAATTTTGAGAAAAATTCATATTCAATTACTATGCCCTTAAGTCATGAAATATTTTGTGTAGTCTTATAAGGATTCTTAGAGTATTATGTTAGATTAAGAGCACAGTAAACAAGAGTTTTAAATGAACTTATTTTAAACTTTAAACTATTTTAACTGTAAAACAAGTATACAATGGAAAAAGGTTATTTTTAACTTAGTTGTTTTATGTTGGGTTTTTTGCTTTGTTTTGTACAGCCAATTAGTAAGACATTAGTGACAAAATTGATGGTTGCTGACAGTGTAATCTGAATGTTACTATATGAGTAACAGCAATGGCCTTTTACGTATTCAAAGATTGCAGTATCTACTTGTAGCTCTGTGATATTACGTTAGTCATCTAGGGTAAGCTCTAATTCAGGCACAGTTCCAGCTAATATAACAAGCCTTGCTTTCCCTGTCCGGCATTTTCTCGAACAGTTTTCTTTGACATAAAATGACATTCCCCATTTATTCACCACATATTAGTTTAATTTAAAAAAATAAGTATAAATTAGATCTTTTTTTTCAGCTTTCTCTCTTCCTCTGATATTAATTTATTTCATATTTCCTACTTCCCTACATACTCTTGTGGGGGAGAAGTAGCTCACTTTAAGGACATTATGAGAAAGGAGCCCAGAAATCTAAGCTTGTGGGGAGAAGGTAAAACTTGTTGTAATAAGAACATCCAGACAAAGCAGCAACTTGTGACTAATTTTGTAAACGGGACTTCCGTAGTCTTTGTAGAAAACTGAAAGCATTCCAGAGATCATGGACATGTGGACTCAGCAGCACTGTGAGTCTGTGATTTATTTTTTAACCATAAGGTAAATGGCATTATCATGATGGCCATGATGATTTCAGTGAGATCATTTACATCCTGTCTTCTTGTTTGTCATCTGTCACCTAAAATATAGGCAGTACAATGCATAATACCACTGAGTAGGAGTCTCAAACTCAGAATGGACAAAACCATCAAAGTACTCTGTATTTTACATGGTTCACAATCTACAGGAGCCTGTCCACTATGGGTGTTTGCAGGAGTAATATTCATTTCAGAAGACCTTCAAAGAGGTTGGGTGTGGTGCTAGAGGATGAATCTGATATAAATGAAAGAATTTATTCAATAAAAACCTACCTCCACTTTATGATTTATTGTTGTCAGGTATAGAACCTTTTATTCAAACAATGCAAACAAACAATATTGTCTCACTTAGAATGGCTGTTGGCAAGAAACATATTCTGAAAGCCAATTCACACTTAAGAGAAAACCAGGAAGACTGAATAAGAAAAGAGAGAAAGAAAACACTTTAAAATGAAGGTCAAATCCTTCTTGCAGGTCAAATCCTTCTTACATGTGCATAGTATGTATAGTGAAAGCATGATACCTGAGGAAGGATAGGACTTTCTCAACAAGATTAGGTGAGATTAGGTACAGTTATGTTTTACAGCACCGGAAGAGAAGCCACTAGTGCTTTCTGGGGCCATTTGGAAATTCTCAAAACCCACTCAGATTAAATGAACTCAGAAGCCTTCTTCAGGCTCTCTTCCTCAGAAGAAGACAGACAACATAGCTGCAAATCATACTGTGGTTTAGCACTTAAAAGCACCTGAGAAATCAGAAGTACTTTGGGAGATATGCTTAGACCAACAATAAGCAAACAGGGCCCCTGTCACTTCTGTCCCAATTTGAAAGCTACTGTGTGGCAAGTGGTATTGCATAGCTACAAGATTCATACTTCTCCAGAGAGTCAGAATAATCTCACAATGCTTAAATTTTTACAGATTTGATGATTAAATGCCTGTGGGCATAACTGACCTCATAACTCTTGAATTGCTGAGTACTTACTGGTAAAGAGTCCACCCAAAACTTTGCAAGTGATTTATGTCTGTTTACCAGTTACCAAGTACTCCAGAGATGGATCCATCCTATAATGGATTTGTTGGAGGATTTGAGGGAACGAAGGAAGAAGGACACAAAGGCAATTTAACTCTTGCTTGCTGATTATTCACAGAGAGAATTTCATGCAATATTTGAATAAGAATCCTGGACAATTAAAGTCCTAAGAGTCCCAAAGAAAGTCCTTGAGAAACAAGAGCAGAGAAATACTCTTGACACACTGTCAAAGTACAAAGCAATAGAGAGTTCCTCCTGATTTTCTGAAATATTACCAATTTAAGTACATTGCATCTAGAAATTTCCTGAGATATGGGTCATCTACCCAGAATCTTCAGCTGTCTTGTTGCCTTTTATGTATAACACAAGACTTGGCATATTTACACAGTTCAATATCCTAGCATAATTCTGTTAAAGCTAACAGAGTTAAATTGACAAGAAACATGATGTCTCCTTTGTGTTATGCTTTTACTGATAGAATCATAGATCTGTAATACCTATTCACCTGGAGTAGTAGGTCTGCATTATAACAAACTCGTTCAGAAATATACTTCAAAAGAAGCAAAGGTATTAACTATTTTTTTAAAAGTGACTTGCAATAGTGGAGCACTGCAGAAATGAACACATTTTGGGGGGAAGTTTTAGCATAATTTACCAGTATTTTCAGCAAATGCATCTTGCCATTACATTTATGGTATACCTGAAAAGCAGGACTGTGACAGTTTAATGCAAAAGCAATTATACTGTATGCTAAAAGTACTAAAAGTGTTTTCCAGTGGAGGAGGAAATAGTAAAAATCCTAGCATTTTAATAAATTTACTGCATTTATCCCTTAGGTCTTCAGTATCACCTGTCAAAAAAGCACAGGAACCAACCATATCATTTCATTGTTTGTAAAATTTATGACTTTTATGTATAACTTTAGCTTGTAACCCCCGATTTCTTTTCTTACAGCAATGTAGACTCCAAAGGTAATTTGAAGCCTGGAACAATGGATTTGGTTTTAGTTACTTGTCTCTCATGGACCTTTTTAAAAGCACCCTACAGACACTGAAGACAGCTTGTACAGTAACAGGCTTTCTGCACTCACAGGCCAGTTCTCATGCCTCCTGATTTCTTTCATTTCTTTTCACTCGTCATTCTACAAAGTTTTTTCTATTTGGTACCAAAGCACTCGTTATTTGATTTCTAAATCTCAGCTATTACTCTGCTAATTCTCTGTAGTCCAATACTTAAACATCAAAAATATGTTTAAGCAACCTCAAAAGACAAAGCTCTACTTCACTTTTATACAGACACAAATGGTTAAACTTTTAGCAACAAAAATTAACAGAGGAAATTCAAAGCACCATTAAGCACATAAACATCAGCAATTTTACCTGAATGCAAAATGCATTCTGTAATTTTTTTTCCCATTCTTCAGCTCACCCACTCAAAGTAATTAGATACAGCCTTTTCACTTCTGAAGTTTCAGTAGCACTGTTTTTAGCACACGTATTAAAAAACACAAGTTTTTTTTTTTTTTTTTTTTAATTCATTGATTGTTTTCTTCCCTTTCTTTGCCAATTTAATCTCTGCTCTCTCATTGCTAAAGGAGTATCTGCAAGCTGAGATTCATGATCAAGCAGAGATGTAACAATGCCAGTTATACTAACAGCCTTCTGGGACTGAAATTGCTTTAGCAGAATATCTGGGTTACTTTAACATATTTCTCTACTTTCACTGTGTTTTTCCATAAGATGAAGCCTCAAGATAAGTGAATCACACTAATTGCTACACATTGGAGTATTGGAATGCTATTTTCAGCCACCACTCCAGTCTACTGTAAAATGACCACCATTAAAAAGATGGGAACAATATTTAGATTGCATAATAGAGTCATTTTTATGGCAGGTCTCTCTTTTTTCTTCATGATTGTCAGATTTATTTACAGATATAGAAAAACAAAAGACTGAAGTGTGTGTGTGTGTGTTGAGGGTGGTGTTTTATTCTAACAGTCTAAAAAGATTATTGATGTTATTGCTTATCCTGTGATGGACAAGAAATCGCAGTACCTGTTGCCTTAATACCTACCCAGTCCCAGTCTCCAGGTATTTTTCAAATATGATATGTGAATTCAAAACTCTAATACTGTAAATTAAAATCAAATAGTTCAATTAAGTTCATGCATAGGTATTTCAAAACAGGGCAAAAAAGCAGCAAATATTTCATTATATTCAATTACACTATTTTTTCCCATGAATATTTAATTTTTTTTCATAGCATTCCTCATTTTTATTGCAAATTTTTTTATCATTTCTCTATTGTGAGCTCACAGGCATTTGATATATATGACATATATCACAAAAGCATTATTCTTTGAAAATTCTTATTTGTTTCATGAAATTACTTTTGTCATTGTCTTCACAAAATAATTAAAAGTTTTAGACATCATATGAAATAATTGGAAGTTTAGATATTGTACTATTTGACTGCTCTGCTCAGATATCACATGAAATACTTAACTGATTTGCCCATTGCATAAAATCAGTACCATTACTCTCATAGTCATGTTTGTAATATTAACTTCCAATATTGCCGTAACAAATAGAAGCTTCTATAAGGAACAGTGTCGCAGAAATTTCTTACTAGTCAGAATATAAGTAGGTACATGTAAAAAACAAACAAACAAACAAACAAACAAATAAACAAAAAACCCAAACAAACAAAAAGACCCACAAACTTTCTCACATTGCCTCTCAGTTAATGTCGATTAACAATTATAAGGTTGGAAAAAAATATTTTTTCTGCCTTCCTTTTTAGGCACTTCCTTCCACACAGAATTTCTTTGATAAAATTTCTTCATCTTAAAATTTTATTCCTTTTGGTCATTATTTCATGTACTTCAATAGAGAGTAATGACCAAACTTCACCTTCAGTATTTCTCTCAGTAGAAGGTAATGTTGCACAATTGGTCGAATCCTATTAACATTTCAATTCCAGCTGGAACAAGTTGTGCTTCTTTTAAACCATCTCTGTGGGTGCTCAAGGAATAGTATCTAGATGTTATATTATGAATGTGAATTATATGTTTAAAACTGTAAATGGTAAGACTTTTAAGCAATTTAAGTTTTCCTGAATGTCTTTGGATGTAGAGCAATGGATGGATTTCAAACCAGGAATTGTACAAGACACCTGGCAGGTACTGAGTAATTAAATCTTTCTTTTTCTCTATACTATTCCAGATTTGCAAGCTAGTCAGTTTAACTCTTTACACTATGAGCAGTTGACTTAAATATGAACAGTACTGGGTTGTCAGCATTCCCGAAAGAAACCATTCTGTGACAGGTAGTAACATAAAGAACTTTCATTTTTTCATGTGACTAAGAATTATAAATTCCTTGGGTTTTCATCGCTCATCTAAAGACACCTTGAAGGGGTTTCCACTGCCTCAAAAATCAAAACTCCTTAAAAATGCCTGAAGCCGCACATAAAATAAAAGAAATGTTAAAACCACTAGACACTGAAAAATGCAGGCACAGGACACAATAGGCAATCTGTACTCTCAGGAATATTTTAGACTCATAACATTTGTTTATTTATTTACTATAACATGTTAAATGACCAAAGCTTGCAGTCTCTCCCTTAACCATTTTTCTACATCCCAGAATGCAAGCAAAACAAATAAAGAAAAAGTTCAGTGAGATAGTGTGGCTATAATAACCATTATTGACATTCTTTACCAAGACCCTGTCATTCTTTCCCTAAGTACCTTTTTACAATAGTTGTAGTAAGTCATTTGTCCCTGTAGGCTTGTGATATTTAGGTCCCATGCTAACTGCTGTTCACCCATTAGGCTTTCAATGAAGGCAGAACCTTAAAAAAAACAAAACAAACAAAAAAAAACAAAAAACAAAAACAAAAAAAAACCTGCTAAAAGGCACCACTGAGCCACAGGGAAATTCAAACTGCTCTGCATGCGGGAGCTAACAGAGCTGCTAAAATCAAGGGATAAAGTTCAAAATGTGGTCAATTTAGTGCAATCTCCTTCAGAATGTGATTTATTCTGTTTTGTTTTGTAGTGATTTGTTGTCTGTTATTTTTCCTAAAATGGATTTCTATAAATGTGAACAAGGGTTTGAGAATCTCAGGGTTTTGTGATAAAGTAACAACTTCAATGAAATAAAATTGGAAAGAATGCTTTCCAGATAAGTTTCTTTGCATGTTGAGGTCTCAAGGTGCATCACTAGGATCACTATGATGAACTGATTCTTACAGCAATCTTGATAAACATGTACCATCCCATTTTATATACAGGAACATTAAAAGCAAATTCCTGTATAAACCAGTCTAAGCTGTGCCTTCTGCAGTCACATTCCTCCTCCAACTCTACCTGGCAACACCATTCCCTTATGTCTCAGCCAGAAGCATATCAGACACTAAATGAGCTGGTTTGGAGAGATACACAGATGGAAAACAAATCACATTTTTGTAGACTCAGTTTACAGACAGATTGTTTTATCCAGTTCAGTCACTGCTGCAGTCTTCAACTCATTGTCAAACCGTGGTTAAGGCAAATGGGAGTCTGGGAGAGGAGGTTAGAGCAGGACTGCAATGACCTTGTGTGATTTCAGTTTAAATTGTCATGGGACTGCACCCTGAGGCACAAAGGCCTATGTCCCAGACTAATTCACAGACCTCCTCCTTCCATGTCTGGGCCAGAGAGATTACGTGAATTGCCAAATTCTGGCTAGAAATCTGTGGTCAGCCTCAGAGATGTTGCCATGCTTGCACTCTTTCAGGGCTCAAGAGACAATGCTGGCCCCCAAAGGACTTCTTCCATTTTTAATTTTGCATTAACACTAGCACTTTTAAAGCCTCTTGGGGGGTTGGATTTAACCCAGCTAAATACTAATTATAAGGAAGGGTATGCAAGACCAGGAAACAAAGAGAAGAGAGACCAAGGCTCATCCATTTTTCTTTCTTTCTTTTTTTT
>VXBL01002249.1:99723-114541 GCA_013400195.1 Aramus guarauna
TTTTTTTTTTTTTTTTTTTTTTTGAGGAGGTGGAGGAGGAAGGGTATTTTGGTGGTTTGATTTGTTGTTGTTGTTTTGTGTACACCCACAACATTTAAACTGTCTTAAAGCAGTTCAGGTGTCAGGATCAGGACTCACAGTTTTGCTCCTAAATTGAGACTGAGAGTACAACAGACAATTAAATATAGTTTTTATTCTTTAAGCTTTAAAATGTCACATTTATCTGTCATGAAGGGTATGCATCTGATACACAATGTTAGGATTTTCCATGACTTTCATGCCTAATTTTAGATCACCAATTTGGACTGGGGCTGAATAGTAGTCAGATTTCCTCCTCATGACAACAGGCTATTGCCACCTGCCAGGGACACTCTGTCAACCCTGGCACTCTTCCATCCTAACAGTCCAGTCCCTTCCACTTCAGTAAAAGTTAAATAAAGGAAACACTTGCTAGTCTCAGGATGAATATGAGGCAGTCAACAGAAAATAACCCAGTAATAATTTCTCTCCTTTTTGTTTTAAGGAATGAGGATGAAACCCTGTACTACTGAAATTTAGGAGGACCATGATTTTAGTATGGAGGTCCTTTCTGGAGTATCACTTGATCTAGTGAAAAAGCAGAAGATAAATATAAAGACAAGTATTGCCTAGTAACACTAATATTTACCTGACTCTAAGAAGCTTTAGTGTGCATCTGGATAAATAGTTATAATACTAATGAAACAACTTATGAAAAGTATGGATTTGGGGTAGGTGTCACCATCAGACTCTTTTGAAACCTACTGAAACCCCTATTTTTTAGTTTCTCCAATATTCTCAATATTAAATACAAATTCTTTTGGACTATTTCTACTCTTTTATTTTAGTAACCACTTCTCACCAACCCTCTTTCCATGTACATATGCAGATATGTGGTGATGGTTTTGAATGTGGCAAAAGTTCTGTCACACTGAGGCTGTGATAGAGGTTAGCAAATATTTTCATGGTTCAGTTTTCTGTTCCCTGCAATAAAGGGAGAGCATAATGACTGAGGAAGTGGCTGTGTTGCTAAGACTAAAGGTTTGGTCTCAGTGAATATCTTCAGACTCTGACAAAGAATGATGTGAATAAATGCATAATGGCTAAAATTTCAACAATTTTCATATAATTTTTCTCAGTTTTTCCTAAACAAAGAACAATCTTGGAAGGACAGAAAAGCAACAAAAATAAATAAGGTTGCCTTTAACTGTTGATTTTAAAGCCCTGATTTCTAACATGTGGTACACTGGCAACATACTGTTGCAAGATCCTCTGATATTGCTTTCAGCCTCAGGAAACTGTCACCGCTGCTGCTATGGTCCCAGCTGACAGGCAAATAAAGAACGATGTTGCCTACAGCATATTTCTTGCTTCCCACTGTTGACCACACTGCCACTGAGAACTGGAAGTTACAATTCTAGTAAATTCAAGATTTGACTTTCCTTGCTCCTCAGTTATACAAAAGACTTGGTTCAGAAGCTAATAATTTTTGCAGAGGCCAATTAAGTTTGATGTTCAACACATGTGCTATTCATGGAAGAGACCGTTACAAAAACTAACATTACATGGTTTTAGAAATTTGGACTACTAAAATAGTCAAGAAAATTCTACATTCAAATCAAGTAAATTAAAGATCACCAGACACTTCCAATTGCTAAGATACTTTGGCAAGAATAGTTTTAGAATTAAAACAAAACAAACAAGCAAACAANATTCTTCAAAAAACAATCATTTTTCCTTTCACATCTTTGTTGGAAATCTAGCTTGCTATAAGGCTTTTATATGTCAATGATGTTATTATGTTCTTCTGCATTGTAATGATGCTATGTTGTAAGGAATTTTGATGTCATTACAGCAAGGGAACAGCTGCTGCAATTAAGACTACTAAATGGAATTCAGTCCTTAAAGATTCATATATCCTGAGTGAAATTTCAATAGCCTGTGTAGTACTTTTGACATCATTGGTCAGAAAAGGATCAGTAATAAAATTTGGACTACTGTAATGGTGCAAGGTACAAATTGTCAGAGAAACTGAGACACCCTTTTCTCAGACTGAAAAACAAAATGGAGCTGATTTGTCTTTGCCCTGAAATTTTTATGATGAAAAGTGGAACTGCAGCTAAATCAGACTCCTAGAATTTTTCACCCACACTTTTCAAATGCCAGTGACAAGTTAGGGAGAGTAGAGAACCTGATGTATTAATTTAAATTATATCCATAACACTTTACATACACTGGAGAAAAGATTTTATTCTAAAGCAAAGGAATATTGCTAACATAACTATTTGAATGTTGTTGATGTAAAGCACTTAATTCATACCTTTCTTTTTTTTTTTTCCTTCCCCCAGCGATTGAATACTATAGTGCTCTATTTGTTTGAATACCCAACACTTTATTAAAGCAGTTTCATTTTTTAAAAAAGTGAAGGAGCTAATTTTCTGACTAAACACAAAAATCAAAGTGCTCTGAAACTTCTTTCACTAGTGTTTGATCTCAAAGATGACTTCAGAGTTTTTTCTAGTTCTACCTGTTATGACCCAACTTTGTATGCCACAAAAGTTGTATTCATTAACAAACAGCTAAGTTGTAGTGCTAAAACTGAAGCTAGACTCTTGCTCTTGTGATCTCAAACTATGGAAATTTGGTCTAAGTTTTAGATTAATTTCTAAGGCAATTTAGCATGAATTTACAATAAATCATTAAGTGTTTCTGAATATTTTGTAGATGACTATTGTATGCAAGTATTATGACTGTTTCTACACCTTTTTTTTATTATTATTTATTAACTTCCACCACTACTAGTAAGATTTCTGTTTAGACAATTACTGCTGTGAGACAAAAATGTCAATTTATCTTGAGTGAATTAAGGCTTAATTAACCTTACTTTCCCTCAAGGCCATTGATCTGGAAACAGCAAGTCAGTAATTGAATGTTGTAGCTACGACAACCCCCAGTTTCTTAAAACATGTGATTCATTTTCCTGAACTACCACGAGTGCAAGCGTGTTCTGGCTCTTAACAACGCTTTTACTATAGATTTCAATCCATCAAAAAAGATCCAAATTCATGATGGTTCTAGTATGAAAACATTCTGTTCATTTTATGTAGTGACATTCTAGGATGAGTTTATTTTTGTTTTCTATAATCTTATTTAGTGGAGTTGAATAAATTTTATAGTTACATTAGTACAGATGAAACACAGACGATGATTTCTGTTATAGGACATTCTAATGTGTTGAAAGAGAAAAAAACTACATTTATGTAATTTGTACTGCTACATTTGTTCCCTGTAAAGCTAATATTTTATATTAATTATGCTATATTCAACCTCCAACTGCGAAAGATCATCACACATCTGCAGACCCTTATTTAGACTGTTTAAACTGGATTGTAGACATAGACCTATTATGGATATATAAGATAAAAAGACATGTAGTACTATGAAGTTTTGGAGTAGCATAAGACAATTCGGGTTTCTGTAGTGTCATTCATTGATTCAACTAAATAATGCTACATATGGAATCATATGTTAATTAGATTTGCTTTATTAGATTTAATTTATATTTGGTAATATAAATGCGGAAGTTGTGCATCAATTTACTTCAGCAGAACCACTCTATGTTTTATTAATTTATAAATTTTATTTTCTTCACCATTGTTGTTTATGCAGTAGAGAAACTCAAACTTCAGTATAACTGAGGCTGACAGACCTAACTGATTTTATAAGAATCTACTGAATGCTTTTCACTACAGATGTAACCACTTCTCTGTTTTTCAGAACTTTCTTACTATTTTTTACTAGTATCAGCATTTGGATCTTGAAATCATCTTGCAGTGTTTGGGGATTTTCTGTCTTTATATATCTCCCTTTTAAATTTTCCTGCTTCTATTTTGTCTTTTTTTTTTCCTGAAAAGAAATGCAACTTTAGACTCTTGATAAATTAAACAGAGTTTCTTTGAATCTTCCTAGATAAGTTCCTAGATCTCTGTTTCTGCAGATTCATGCAATTCGCAAGCAATCCAGTTATATGCACGTACCTCACTGAAGAACTGCACACTGAATTTCTAAAGAACTTCCATTCAGTTTCATCAACATCACTTGATTTCTTCTCTCTAGGTAAAGGATGTTTGCCAAATTATATTTTTATGATGTCTCAGATAACAATTCTTCCTCAGACTAGTAAACATCCAATGTATTTTCCATTTTTTCTGCCCTGAAGATCTTCCTTCTCCTCTTTGAATCACCATGTTTAGAACCCCTATTTTGCTAACTGCTCCTGAAACTAGGCAGGAAGAGGGTCTGTGGCTGTGGCTGTACTATTAAATATATCAGGACTGCTCTCTGCCCTTGAAGCCAGCAGGCATGGACCTTTCCATATCCTACCGGACTGATCAATCTCCCTCCAAAACGGAGCCCCTGGATGTGAACTGGATCTTGAAGTGGCATCTGGCCTGCGATGACTCTTGAGCTAAGCCCTGGAATTGCCTGGGATTGTGCTTGTTATGAAGGACCAAAATTGTCCTAGGGTTTTTCTAACTATATAGCACTAGACACAAGAAGGACCGATACCTGGAAAGTTTCCTGACAGTGTTTAATTTACTGCTGTAGATGTCACCTGCAGTCAGCCACAGCTGAATGGCATCTCTCTATTCTATATGGCTTTGCAGAAGAATAACTGCATGGCAATTTTTTATGAACTTTTCAGTTTGGCAGATTGGTAAGTAAAGAGATTCTGAAGGTAAGACAGAGATTTTGCCAGCCTGTAAAATGCTTCTGAATCAATTGAATGCATTCCTCCTATTTTCATTTAAGCTTGGTTTGGTTTTTTTTTCCTAAGATAGGAATTATCAGGAGCTATTATAATCCGTTGAGAGTTACTGCATGTTGAAAGTGATTTTTTAATCTGTATTCTAATATTTCTTTTTTATGAATAGTGTCAAAAAGGGATGTATGCAAAGGTAAGAATTTTCAAACTAAGGTACAGATCTGAGAAGCTGCAGTGCTCTTTGTATAAAAGATATACTAGCTAAAAGTGTGGATATCATAAATATATTGAAAATTTCATGAGAAATCCAAGAAACTATTTTCAACAGATCAGAGCACAGACTGAGAAGTCATAAATAAATTGTTCCAATAGTACTGAAGCTCCAGGCAAAAACTGTAGTGTTATGTGAACACAGAACATTACTGGAATAGAACATCAAAATAAAGATATCCTAAGTGTAGCAATAGACAGTGAGATATCTCACTGACTTCTTGAAGAGTACGACTGAATGAAGACAGCTCTGCTCTCTGAACACAGAGGTTTTCACTTATGATCTTTCATTCATGCAGTTTTAACATGCACATCGGTGTTACAGTTCTGTAGTTGACATCAGATTAAATTTACTCTTCAAAATAGACAGTGCTGTATATTTTGGTTCCAGACCTAAACAGACGCACAGTGCCAATTTCAACAGCTAGATTTTCTGCAAACCTTATAACTTGTATTATTAGGGTCAAATTTTCTTTTATCCCAAAATATCTTCCCAATGTGGTTCAAAAGGAACCTGCACAGGCTGTATTTACATTCTTATCTGAAGACATACCTGGCTCCAGCTAGGTCAAATTTTTCTCTCCATTACTTTTACTACCCATGGTATAAATATGGTATTTAAAGATTCAGGGATTTCAGTGGCATATGGAATCAATCCACTCTTTTCCAGCCTTTATAGGTTGCATAGCAAAGTGTGATGTAGCAACCTCACTCTCTTTCAAACATATACAAACTCATAAAACTGAAGTATTTTCAGTAGTTTGGATTTATAAGTTCCTGTCATCTCTGAACCACTCTTACTGGCTGGCTGTTGGGAAGTAATTCATTCCAAAATAAAAGCTGTTTTTCAAAGTTTATGTAACTGTGCTAAAATTATTTTTCCCTAGTCTTCATTTCATAATAACAAACTCTGATGCCCTATTGGACATCTTACAGCTCATCAGTAATGAATGCTTAGCAGTTAGTACCCAAAATGTTATAGATGACACTCCTCACTGTTAGGAAAGCATCTGCATGAAAATGCCTACTAGTCAGTTTTGAGTTCGGTCTGTTCTCTGTGAGAGTAATTGCTTTAGCCATTGGCCTTTTATTTCTGCCAGGGCCGGCTGATGATCTGGCAGAACATTGTGATCCACGGTGCTGAAGAGGCCTCATAAATCCGATGACATTGGCTTGAAAGTCTGAACTCTGTACACAGTCAAGAGAAGATAATGAGTAGTAATAAATGTTCATCAAGGAACAGTTGCGTAAAGAATTACTTCAATTTGTGTGTATGTCAAAAAACCCAACTTCTCTGCATGGCAAACTCCATCTCCTTCAATGCCAGTTTCTGGTCTCAAAGTTTGCAAGCATATTCTCAGACGCCGTGTTGCTAGTGCAACACTTTTTATCTAGCAGGTGGCTGACTAATGAAAAGACATTTACAGCAGATGCAGACCGACATTTACAGATGCAGACTGTAATCCTAGAAAAATCTTTAAAAATAGATTTAGCTTTCTACTTTGCATCACCACACATGTTACATGTAGGAGTCTTCTTGCTGTCATAGGTGTGAGGTGTGGGTGGCCTTAGACTTTTTGCACGTGGGTGTGTGGACAGAGGAAGGCTGTTTCAGCAGATCATTACAGTGAAAGGTTTTAGCTAGACTGAAGCTTCATTTGTCATTTATCTCTTGTTTCATTGGGTGCAATAGGTTTAATCATTAAATTTTAAAGAAAGGTGGTTCTGCTTGTTAGCTTTCTGAGAAAAAATTAAGAAAATGAACTCACTAGAAACTTAGTTGAGACTTCTCTTTCTTCTGCTATGTTCCTCTGCGTGGTAGCTGAGAGCTCCAAACTATTACTTCTTACAAACCATTTCAGTAAGACAGTTAATTAAAAGCAAAAAGAATAGTCTTCAGTGCTATGTTACCTCCCAAACATGAAAATAAAACAAAGCAAAGCTAAACCCATTCATAAAGACTTCTAAGGAATTTAAACACACTGAGCATCCAGACTTACTTGCCACTAACACATATGGGTCCAACAACATCTGCCTGGAAAATTTCTGTATTATTTGAAAAGTTTTGATTAAAGCTATACTATTTTGAGGTTCATATTAAGTTATGTCTCTTTGTTGAAGACTTTTCAAGGGCACTGACAAATATACTTCCTTTGTGTGCCATGTGAAAAATAAGATGAAGTTGAAATTGTATAACAGAAGGTAAAATAAAATAAAACAAAACAAAACAAAATAAAATAAAATAAATAAAATAAAATAAACCAAAATAGAATGGAGTAGTTTTTTTTCCCTTGTCATTTTTATTGCAATAACTGTATAAAGATGCTGCATAAGAAACAGGCATGTATTTTCTTGATTACGTAAGACTTGCTGGGCTTACAGTATATGTATATTCACATTCACTTAAACAGTGACTTTCTAGTTGATTTCTCAATCCAAAAAGTATAGTAAACACCACCAGAGGACTAACAAGTTATTTAAGAAGAGATCAATTACTCAGCATTGCACAAAGAGATCCTAGTTTAGGAACAGTGCTAGAATGGATAGAGACCACAAAATGAAGCACAGAGCAGCCTAAAGAAGAAGAATGATGTCTGGGAAAAGTTAAATGTAAACATAAGGAGAGAAATCCAGACATGAAAAGCAAATCCAAGCCCTTCCTGAGAGTTCTCTCAGCTGAGAATAACATTTGTATATGTACATAATTTTGTCTATATGTTCATAAATTAAAAATATTCTAAAGAGAAATGTTTATGCAAAGAGTAGACATGTATGCTGGTCGCCTCTGTTACACTTTGATCAGAGTAAGGTGGGCATTCAGCATTTTAAGTTTCCAAATGATCAGAAAGTTTCTTTGGTTCACTGAGAATTTCACAGTGAAATGTTCTCTAATGTTAGCTGCTTATATTTACATTGACTCCAACAACACAGTTGTTATCAGTAGAACCATGTATAGGTTTGATTAAGTACCAGTCATGGCAAGTCCTCCTGTTCACTGCACAGGTTTTGGATCATAGTCCACATATATGGAGCATTTTCTGATTTTCTTTTATTTTCTGTTTAACTTTTTTTGTTCTAATAGATTTGTGGCATGCTTCATCTTTCCTGCTTCCACACGTATTAGTTTTGGATCTTTTATTTGACTTTAAGTAGGTTTTTAACCATTATCAGAGTTTAAGACTAAGTAACTGTGTGGAGATGAAATGGAGACTCAGATACCAAAACACTTGAAACACACATATATGCAATTTCACAAATGACATAAATTCACTGTTCTGTAAGAGAGATGATGCAGTCCAGAAGAAGAGACAAGCAGGCAAGCTTAGTCGTACCCGATCTACACTGTGCAGTGCAATGCCTTGGTGTGATAGCCATGAGCCATCTCTAAATGGATTACTCTATCTTCGTGGCAGAAAGCAGTGTAAAATGAGGCTAACTCAGATTCCAATGCAGAACATGAGGTCCTCATGATTTTCTCCTCCATTTTGTAATTGCCTTTGGCTAAACAGTGGCTAATGCCATTACAGTTTGAGAGCCTTGTACTTCTGCTGGGAAATTGAATTGCAAGGTTGCAAGAGAAGACATTCATGTTGGTATGATTGCTATAAAACCAAAAAACTTCATCAACAAATAATGACTCTTCATGGAAAATGAATTAATGAGATATATAACCAAGAGAAACGATGTCTCATGAGGGAATCACAGAAAGAAAATATGCAGTTTTCTAAAAAAAATCTACAAACTCTACAATTATGTAGCAGGCAATGAGAGAAATCCAACTGAGGAATCATAAACCTGGACAGCTTTGCTCTGTATCAGCCTGTTGACATGATTTTTATTTTTTTCACTTGTTTACAATAAAATTGAAATTAAACTGGAAGGCTTGGTTGCTATAATATTTTTCTCAAGTAATCATTCAGAAATGCCATCAACGTTTGAGGAAGCATACCCACAGAAGTTTTGAAATGCAGTCCCCATGTTCATCACCAGAAAGTCTAGGGAAAGACTAAGCAGAGGGTACTATCTTGTTTCTAGACAACTTCTTTCATGCCTACACTTCATTGTGTGGCATAGGCAGATTCTTAAACTCTGTTGGAAATCTATTTCTTTTCCTAAAAATCGAACTGGGTATTGATGAAGTTTCTGGACTGAAGTATTGATCATACACTGTTTTGGAACTACTAGTTTACTTGATTGGTACACCTATATAAATAAAGCAGTGTACACTTTGAATATTTCATTATATTTGATTTCCCTCCCATTAGGCAGTCCTATGAGATTCCATCATTCTGCTGCACTCAGCAGGCTGTAGTGGTATATGACATTTAAAATTATTATTTTGGACAAGAGAGGGGTGGTTACAATGCACCATATCATTGTGAAAAATTAATTAGATGTTACTTCAACAGACAAGGGTCAGCAACAGGATAGCGCTGAGTAGGACAACAGTAAGAGCTTAGTAGTTATATTTCTGACAAAAATATGTTTACATACAAATGAGAATTTCAAAGAAGAATGTGTAACTACATACCTAGAACTAGAGTGTTTAAGTGCAACAAGCATTCAAGAGAGGGGAAAAATATGAGCCAGATATTTTGCATCTCAGTTTTATTTCATCTTGAACTCTTACCTTTAAAAGAATAAATCTAGGCAAAAAAAAATTCCATTTTTTTTTCAGAGAAATATTCAGATTTACAAGATAACTTTGATTTATTTTTAGGCTGGAAAAGTGTATTTTCTTTCTTCATTTACATGCAGACACAGATCCTCTGTCAGTGTAGGCAATGGAAATATTGTTCATATAAAACTAAACTATGTTTTTCCACTTGGAAATTTGGTTACAAATACGAGTGAGTGCTATTCCATCCAGAGGAGTGGAATCATCCTCTTCTTAACACAAGCAGAATTAACAGCACATCTTTGTCACAGTAGGCACATTTCTTATGTCAGTGCCCTTCTCTTACTTGATGTGATGCAATCATTCAGCCATTGAACTCCACTGATTTGTCAGATACAAAAACTTGATGTACACCTAGTTGAAAACTTCAAATTGACATGTCCATGTCTTGAACCTCACTTAGCATCATTCATTTGACAGAGGTAGCTTGTTAGTTAAATTACATAGAACTTTCCACCAAAGTTGAACATACTAAGCTCTTAGTGTATGCTATGACTTAAGTCAGAATTTACTGGCAAGACACAATAACACATACTTGTTTAGCACTGAGTCAATACAACTGCCATTGAAAAGATTTGTTTCTTTTTCATCACCTTTCCTTACCTGATAAAACAGGTACTTGTTACCTCTTATCAAAGGATATAGGGACAAGAAAAAAAAAAATCAATATTAAATGCTAGGATATCATTCAAGGCACTAGAAGTTCTGGGGCATTAAAATCTAAACAGCACATACATATAACTTCAGAAGAAATTGCCATCCAGGGACTGGTGAAAACGAAGAGAAGGTATGGATCTTGCCTGCAAAGAAGTGAAATAACCCAGACAACCATGACTAATGTTGAGATAAAACAGTCATTCAATTAAAAGATTTAAGGAAGGAAAACTCCTTCATATCCTGTACCTGGTCCAAATATTTTCTCTGTCTCTCATGCTCCCCTTGAGATTTCCCTTGTCTAGGAGCCCCTCCAAAGCAGTCTACCCCTTGTTAAAACACAAAAACATGGTATTCCCAAAGCAACAGAGAGAATCTTTCTGCATTCCTAGTACGGTTAATAAGCAATGTAACCCAGCAACCAGAGAGAAATTGTGTTGGAGATCATAACAATGAGGATTCTCCTACCTTCAGACCTTGAGAATCTCCCACATCTAATAGAAATCAAATAAATAAAAAATTTAATAGTATAGTCAAAGTCAGTAATTTGGGCATAAAAGTAGCTTAGATAGATAGTGCTTTATTATGCATGCTCTGTGCAGTTTCAAGCAATCAGACCACCACCACTAAGCTGTTCTTTCAAATAGCTAGTACATTTGTTTTTCTACAACCACGGGGCAAGATTTATCAGTTAATATTTCTACTTGTGCTTACTACTACAAAAAGAAAAAAAAATAAGGTAAGGAAAACATAAAAGCATATAATATTAAATTTCTTTTTAGTTTTTATAATCCATGTTAAATGTCTTGAATGTTTGAATCGTATCAGTGTGCATATGCAAAAACAAAGTAAAAAACACAGTAGTGAAATAACAGAGGTTCAAAGGGGCCAGATGTCACACTGTAGATATCACTTTCGTCAAGTGGTGTTCAGCAGCTACTTGTACAAGCCTGGATGTGTCTGGGGAGATAATATTAATAGATGCCAAGCCCTAAAGTCTCTGACTGACTGACATTTTGGCAGTTACCAGTAGATGGCTGCAATTTCTAGTTGCTGAAATGGCTCACTCAGAACTATTCTGTTCCAAACAGCTGCTGGAAATTAACCAACCACTAGCTATATCCTGAAGACTGTTGCTGCTGGGCTCGTCCTGCCTATGCAATAGAAAAATATATACCTGAAAAAAACAGAAGTTTACAGACTGCATCCATATTGTTCAGTACTTGTGGGATTCAGTAGATATTTACAACCTCTGGCTCTCAATGGCCCCCCTTATTCTTGTCTTATGTTAGTCATAAAGGCAATTAGGCATCCACACACTTAAAAAATCTATGTGACACCCTCAACCTGTGTCCTTCTTCCACCTCCAAACAATCCAATATGCAGCTTTATTTGCTCTGAAAAATACATGCAGAAATTGACATTGCAGGAGAAAGTATGTTTTATGTTATTTTGTTTTCTCAGAATTAGCAGGGTTTTAAAAAAATAAACACTCCCTTCTGCTGATGTGCTTTATATCCAGCTTTTGAAACAACTTTGAATCTAGGGACTTTTCTTCATTTTTGTCTGGGTCTGAAATTAATGAAGTTAGTTTAATTTTAACAGCATGAATACTTAACAGTATGAATATATACAGTCCTATCTCGGCACAATAAATTTTTTGGAGTGTCTTACCTACATCTGTGCCTCGGTGTCACTTAACCTGCCACAAAGGTGTGAATGATGTATGTGAAACACATCGAACAGCAAATTATATAACTGAAGAGAGCAACAAAAAAGATGGACAGTTACAGCCCACAAAAAGTACAATAACATGCAATAAACACTGTTCCAGTAGGCAGTGACATATCCACTTCTCATTATTTTGGGAATTTTTGAATGGAGAGGAGAAAAACAGTGAGGGAAATAGTGTCTCAAGGCCAAAGAGATACCACATGACCTCCAAAGGAGACTTTGGTTACCTCCTACGGAATGCAGATGTGGTGACTAGCTGAGCGTCATAGGCATGTGTTAGGTAACAGAGCTCGGACCACATCAGAGCTGGAAGTGAGCAGTAAAACTCCTGGAGTGGGACGAAGGGGTAGCAGAGCCTGCAAGTGTACACAAGACCCTGAAAGGTTGTTATTTCATGAACTGAAAGTACTCTTTCCTCACCTCTAACAAATAAGGGAACAAACCAGTAATAATTTCAGTCTAATTTTCAAAAGACTTTTTAGAAACAGAGTCTTAACAACACTGAGCTCACTTCTAAACGTGCTGAAGTAGTTAGGAAGGGGACCTCACATTATCTTTCAGTTTTTCCCAGCTGGGTATTCAGTGACATGTTAAAACTGCACCATGTTTTGCTGGTGCATACTGTTTAGTGAGCATCTTGGGAGATAGTCAACAAGTACATGGCTGTCTCCATATTTTCTGTAACATCAAGAGAAGAGCTTGCTTTCTCTGAATAAGCGGCATTTCATAGCTCCTGTCTGGTGCCATTCAGGGAACACTGGTAGATAGATTCAATAGGCTACAAATTCTTCAGTTTAATGCAAGGAGCATTAAAGATTGATAATCGTGAGTAGAATCAGTCCAGACTATTTCAGTTCTTTACCAACATACTCTTGCAACAGGAATCAAAAAGAAATATAAAGTAAAAATATATATTCTATCTGCAAAGCATGGAACGGTTTTGAAAATGTTCTTGCCCAGTGTGATCACTATTTTTTTTCTCATATAATTACTGGCAGTATGCCTTATATCCATTAAGACATTTGTCTTCCTAGTCTTCTGATTGTTGTATGTGTTGTGTGTCACTTTCTCCCTACCAGAGGGGTCAGCTCATGCACACACACATTTTGAGAAGCTGGGTATTAATACAGAAGTGTTGAAAAAGAAATGGTGAATGGTAACACAATATAAAATGAGTGGTATGGACACATGTATCTGTGTATCAAAACTACTGTGTCATACAAAGTGTTACTTCCATGCTGTCAGGATAGCTAGACTCTCTAGATATTCTCTGTCATAGCTATAAAAGTAGAATAGAATGGGCACTGTAATAGAAATGGATTACACTAAGAATAATGCTTATGTGTATGTGTCTTAAAATTGGGTAGTTTTTACCCTTCTGCACTGTTTCTGATAAAATACTTTGAAGAAATAGTTCGGATGCTACTGAAATGCTTTTCTAGCTGAGAAGACATGGATTGAGAGAGACTTTGCTAAATGCACATCAGTTTTTAACAGTTTAATATAATTCAGAGTATTGATTTTTATTATTAAACTGTGTTATAATACAGTGTCATAGATAGAAACAAGTATCTAAAGTATATACCATATTACAAAGATTTCAAAATGTTGCAGTGCCACTGTCTATCAAAAATTTAAGGTGATAGTTATTAATAAATAAATAAATAGCAAACCCACTCCCTTTAGTAAACTTTATTATTCATTGATATTTTTTACCGATGAAAGATTACAGAATATAAGGATAAATTATTTTTGCAGCTGAAAAATAGAAGGATGACTCTGTTAAAAGCTCCTAGCAGGAGAAAAGGTCTCAAAAATAATAACTTAGTAGGACCTGGAAAGTAATTTTCTCATGAGCATTGACTCTCAGCATATTTGCAGCCCTATCTTCTTTAGATTTAAAGGTTAAACTTTAGAACTGCTGTTTCTTGTCATTAGTGTTAGGGCTTATAATACCATCGTCAGATGAAAGTCAGATAAAAAATGAGTAACTCTTTTAGAGAAGTGTATTCTCTGTTTGTTTGTGGGGTTTTTTTGGGGGGGAGGGAGTTGTGTTTTGTTTTGTGTTTTGTTTGGGGTTTTTTGTTTGTTTGTTTATTTATTTTTTATTTTTTTTTTAAATCATGCAGGAAGCTCTCTATGAGAGGAAAGGACTAAGGTTTTGTGTTCATTGTAGAGCACATAGTACCATACTGTCAGTATCTTTGACTATAACCTGCAGATGATACCATAATGCAAATAAATGTCAGTGCAGTTTTTGATGAAATGTACATTAAAAAATCAAATAACCAAATCTGTCCTTAGAAGCTCTCTTTGGTTGTGACCTATTGACTTCATGTCTTCTCTGCCTGATCTGTAATTCTGCTACTGAAATCAGAGAAAAATATCAGATTAGGATTTCTTTTGTTGAAGGAGATGTAGTAGAAGGTTCTTTATGAAAGACTCAACACTTGGAATAAGATGAACCTTCAGTTTTGACTTTGGAAATTCACTTGTGAAGAATCTTGAAAAAAGAAGGGGGTTAACTGTCATGCCCCAAGCATGACAGAGCATATGATTTTACTGGCTATAATGTATAGGGAAGAGGATGACTGTGGTGAGACAGGAGTTAAAACTGCTATTTAGTTTTCTCTTGCTCCTAGAACTTTTTCCAAAGACACCTGGACCTTTGCAAAGTTTCTCTCCCCCCCCCCCCCCCC
>VXBL01002249.1:114568-140668 GCA_013400195.1 Aramus guarauna
TTTCTCCTTCCCTCCCTCACCACCCTGTATTTGTATGAATAAAATAATTAAATTAAGAACACTGAAGTAAACAGCAGAATCAGTAGACAGTACTTAGTACATGGACAGCAAATTAAAGTATGAGGATGCCTTGTGAAAGCAAAAAAAAAAAAAAAAAAAAAACCAAACACAAAAANAAAGAAGACCCTTAAAAAAAAAAAAAAAAAAAAAAAAAAAAAAAACCAAACCCAACAGTCACCAACCCTCTCTTTTATGCAGAACATCACTGGCAAACATAAAGCAGTGAAAATGCTGTCACATTTCCAAAAAGAATGTGGAATAGGAACCCTCTAGTGCTTTTTATTTTTAATCAGATGCTAACAAATAATCTGTGAAATTGCACAAAGTTTTCATTAATTCTGTGCAAGTTTGTTTTTCTTCTAGCGGAATTACTGAGCAAGAAAGGTGATGCTTGTTCTTACCCATCCCCCATGATCCCCTGATCACTTTTCAAAACATGCATGTCAATTATTCTACTAAGTGTGGAAAAAGCAGTCTGAAACATTGTTAAATGAACTATATGAAGCCTTGAGGAGACACAGTAGGTGGCTGAAGTGAGAATTAAAAATGCCATGTTCCTGAAGCTCACACATTTTTAATACTACCCTTCAAAGCTAACAATGATGGCAAGATCATTCCAGCCTCGTGATATAATTAATTGCTGTAATTTCAGACATTTCAAAAGTGAACAAGACCTTCATACCATGTTAATGAGAACGAGCCTGATGGAACTAAACATTTATTTTCATACAGGTTTGGAAAATATTAGTGATGAGGGTTCAAATTGACTCCATTTCTGATTTTTAACATAGAGAACAAATTTTGACTGTTGCTTACAATTTAGCAACCACCCCAACTGAAAGACTATTGATTATTTTAGAAGGTTCTTACATTGCTCTTCCTCTCCAGCTGAACTACGTCAATTTAGAAGTTTCTTGGTTCTGCTTCTCTTCAATCTGCCTACAGATAAAGGATCCTTTTCTATCTAAGATAACCTGTAATGTCTATTCACTCTGACACACTACTAAGTAAATTCATTCTTTTTTCTGCTCACCAAAAGACTTCAAGCATGCCATAGCTGCTCTGAATTTCCTCACTATTCAAGTTGCTTTCTCAAGTTTTCTGTGGAAAATATTGAACAAAACGGATTTGATACTCATGGTTTGAAACTAAAATATGATTTTGGTGAGTGTTTGGTGAGAGTTTCACCAAATATTTGTGAAAGTTATGATGCATTTCCCATTCTTGGATTGGATGAGCAAGTTTATAATTGGGAACCTTCAAAGAAGTTACAGAGGCTCTGAAACTTCAACAGGGAAAAAAGAGCAGTTTAAGACTCGTGGAAGATTACTGACTTTTGGAACAGTTTAAGGATTTTTCTTTCTGAGCAAGTCATGTCTTGGGTGAGGTGTTATTGCTAGAAAAAACAGGCTACTGCAAGATTTACTGGCTGGGTGCACAGTTAAAATTTTATTTTCTCTTGTCACAATCATACAAGGTAATTGTGAAGGTAATAGTGGCTTTGAAAAGGTGAGGTCAGATTCTCATCTGGCACATGAATTTGCCTCTGTGCCAGGGCTAAGCCAGAAGTTTGGGGAAAGTCGTGTCAAGTAGTATCTCATTCCAAGTAAAATATACCAAGTGTGCTGCATTTACTACTCTATAACTTTCTGTCATCACTGCAGTCATTAACACAAAGTAACACTTGTTTATACATGGCCCTGTTCTGAAGGCCTTAGTCATGTACTTTGATATATTTACTTGCATCCATGCCAAGATGTGCGGGAGATGTGGTAGTAGGAATTTGCTCCTCACACACACTTTATAATCACGGAAATAATAGTTAACTCTGTCTGTGGGCCTGGTGGATGAACCTGGTGATTGCCACAATAATGAGAAGGCAAGCTGAAAGGGCTAAAGTTAGCTGCTTCTCAAGCCAGTATTAGTGCCCTGGTACCAGCATTTTAAATATCAAGCAGTATTCCTTTCTATGGCCCTAATGACAGCTCTAATGGTGTTCAGGTTCTTGACAAATAGTCTTACATTAGATGCGAGTGTGTTTGCTTGTGCGTGTCCTTGTGCATGTATAACTTGAGGGATATTGAAGAGAACATGACAGAAAACAGGAACAGTAGGCCTGTCTCTGATTTGAAGGATGGCCAGTGAAACCCTCTCTGAGAGCCGCTGTGCAGGCACCGTGTACTCCCTGCTCCCCTGCGCCGTGCTGCGGGGCATGGTGTTCACATGGTCCCTCTGCCTCCATCAGCTGATACCTCTGTGCTTCATGTCAGTGTCACACGGTAAGTAAGCATCATCAAACCCTCATTTTTCTGTGATCTTTCTGAAAATTAATACAGGACATTTGGCTAAACAAGGCTGTGATGATGACATCCAGCCTGTTTTGCAGTAGCTCTGACTGGGGAATGTCTCCCCTGAGGATAATCTGCACTTATCTGAAGCACAAGTTTCTCTTGCGAACACATCAGGCAGGGCTTTATGCTGTGCTGATAGCGCGGCATGTATGGATTCCGTTTCAAAGAACCCCCTTATCTGCTCTAATTTATTATTTTCAGTTCTAATAAAACCTGTCTTCAGAGATAACGTGTGTTTGGTGGTTTTTGGCATGTCCAATTAAGGTAAAAAGTCAGACAGCCCCACCTCACAGCTTAGGCCAACAGGAGGTAACCTAACAGATTTGGGGAAGGGAAAAAAAAAAAAAAAAGGAAAAAGTGAGCAATCAATTTCACAGGAACAATCATTTTTACTTTTGATTTAGTCATTTTAAACTGTTGAAGTCCTAAATAATCCTAGATGCTTTAGTTAACGGCAATAGATACAAATATTTTCTTATCTTGGTCAGGAAGTAAAATGTTTCTTCTAAGATGTGAGCAAGCTACACCATTTATTCTTAATATTTTTGCCTCTTGTTGTCTGTATCTGGAGTTAAATCCAGCTGGGGTTGAAGAAAGTTACAAAACCATCAGTTTACATCATTACCGAAGCATTTTGGACTTCTGTTTTGTTCCCAGATGTTATTCAAAGTGCACAGTTTATCTCCTAACTCTATAGGTCCCAACATTTCTAACAGATATGATTTAAAAAATAAAATGTCTTGAAACATTTTCTGTTTAGTGAAATTTCATCAAAATCATATTCAGAATATATAAAGATTATATTTGGATAAGAAATAAAAATTTCAGATCAACTTTATACATTACTAGTGTTTTTTTTTCATTTGTAATGGCAGAATTATGCAGAATGCTTGAATTTATGTTGAAGTTAGGGAACATCATCCTTACAATTTCTCAAAACACAAGAAGAACATGTTGTAAAATAATGAAATAAAACCAGATATATCAATTCATTCTAGAAATTTTTTTTCTCTACAAGCTAAATTAGTGTCAGTGTAAGTGTCAGTTTCTGCAAGGATGAATAGCATGCAATTCTTTTAGCATCATTTTACTGTTATTATTTTAGATCTCTGTATTCTGTGGTTGGGGTTTTTTGATTTTTAATTTTTTTTCCAGTGTACCCCCTGAGAATGTGAATAAAGGTAAAATGTAAACCAGAAAAAGTAAACAAATGTTTCTAAATACATTGAAAATGAAATAAAAATGAAGGGAACTATCCCTTTTCAGAACATGAAATAAATAAATAAATAAATAAATAAATAAATAACTAAATAAATTAAAATTACCACTAGACTGGATGTCAGGAGGAAAACAAAAACCCCAAACTCTCTAAAATCAGTTTCTGCATTAAGCAGTGTTACCAGCATTTATGGCTGAGACCTGTGAGACAGTGAGCACAAGAAAATATGAATGCAGCTTGCATCTATGTTTTATAGTTCAAAAAATATTTAAAAAGTAAAATAAATATCCCTTAGTTAGTTAGTTAGTTAGTCTGTTTGTTTGTTTGTCTTGCTATTAAAAAAACCTCCACAAACGCACATTCTCAGGCTCAACGCTCATGAAAATGTGGGAAATAGTCAATATAAAAAGTTTGGCATATGGCTTGATGACATAAGATTAGGTTCTATTTTTTTATTGCAATGTAGAAATCTGAAGGGCAGCATTTCCTCAGTTGTGTTCTATATATTTGTAATTAACACCACAAATCTGAGTGGTCACAGACTTCTAACCCATCATGAAATCCTGCATACCTCCATTATATGTGGGGTTTATCTGAGTTTTGACACCAACCAGCTTTCTAACTTCTTTGTGTAGTAAGTGAAGAGAGACTGGGAACTCCAGATGCACATCTCTACTTTTCAGGCATCTTCTACCATGTGAAAAAAAGACTCTGTTAGAAGAATATGTAAAAGAATACACATCAGATATGTATTGGCTAATACACATAGTAGACATGAGTATTAGACTATTATGTTACTCAGATAACCAGGCTCACAGTATCAGTAGAGAGTCCTTAAGAGTTTTTACTGTCCAGACAGTTATCAGTCAAGTGGGTAATATTTTCCTCCAGTGCTTCTTGAAAAGGTCTGGTTTGATCCTTTTTTCTGTTGAATTGCTACCTTCTGACTCTGCTTTTCTTCTTGGGCTTTTACACTCTTTCATGTCAGCATTTTTCTTCTAAGTCCCGAAACAGTTTTACTTCTGCTTATGTTTTTACTGCCTTTATCTTGCAAGGTCTTAGCTTGCATAGTCTTTTACAGTTCAACATTTTTTCTCATTAATGGTAAACCAAGGTCACACTGCTGGGCTGCACCAAAATGCATAGACAAAGGTCAAACGTAGTTGAACCCTAGCACGATAGATTACAGAGAAGGCAGATCAGGTCCCAAAGGCTGAAATATCTCTAGAAGTGTCTCTTTCTCTGATTAAAGAGGAAGGTAAGAGCAGGTAATCTCCTACCTCATGAACCTATTAAACACATGACATTAATTCAAGTCTTGATGTGACTCCTTTTTTTTCCTCCATCTATCAAGCCACATTCAAAGAAATCCACAGGCATAGGAAATATGGTCTTAATAATGCAAGCAAGTATATTGCAAGAAGTGATGGTTCTATGTGCAAGGGAAAATTAGAGGAGAAATTATAAATATATCTCCTAATTAAATTCTAACCCATGCTGTGAAAATGTAAGACTCATGTTCCAGGAGAATATAAGGTTGACAAAAAGGTTGCCTTTCTTTAACTTTAGGATGTCATGAAGCTTTCTGGCCTGTACAGGAAATAGAAAATTTATAGAAAGTGTATGTAAAAAAGAAAATGGACTTTAAAACTCTATGCTCAGTATTTTCTTTTCTTTTTTTTTTTTTTGTCTCGAACATATAAACTTAAAAAAATCCAATTTTGAAAAAGGTTTACATTACTATTTCTAAAGGTAACATAATTGATTTTGAAGCAATCTTCTACGTCATTTGGGAAAACAGCTAAGACTCCAAATCATTGTTCAAAGCTCCTTGAACAGACAACATGGTTGGGCTTCACTGAAAGGTCAGATAGGATATTAGCAGAGACATACTTAATGGAATGTAAGTTTTTTTAGTTTAGTTTCTTTCTGACAATCAGCAAATTAAGAACAATTATTGTGAGTTACTTGGGGTTTTTAATCTTATATTTTTAAAATAAATAATATTCCTTTATTTTGATACCAAATTCATTAAAATAATATTTCAGACAAAAATGAAGAACAACCTGTAACCAAATTCAGCTGTCTTGGGTTTTTAAACAATTTCTAGCCTTAATATGTCCTTGTTGTGTGACTAGTCTATGTTCCTCCAGTTTTCCATACAACTTGGAGAATTGAGATATTCCTTTAGATAGCCTTAAATACTTGTACTTGATACACTGACTTAATAACACTATGCACTTAAAATTTAGATGCCTGCATTATATGAACTAGACAATGCCCTATATTATCTTTATGATCCAAAATCTGTTGATTGGCTCTGACTTAATCCTTCTCAATTAAATGTTTTCCCAGCACTTAGTAGCTCTCACCAGTATTACTAGTGTGATGTCTCCTTGCTTTTTGATCCAGATCTAGTGGATGAAATGACTGGAAACTTTAATAACTGGGATCTATTGTTTCCATGTTAAAAATAGCATATTTGCTACATAGTATATAATTTAAAAACTCATTTTTAGAGTATAGAAGAAATGACTGAAAAGAAGAAAGAATCACATCTTTTATTAGTCTTCCTCTGATTACTGGAAGCTGTGTTTCAGTTGTAGACTTTTGTTAGTCATGGGGCCACAGGCAGTCACCTAAAATATAGGCAACTACATTTCAGATAGTTATTCTAGCTGATCTCTTTATCGTCAACAGAAAGTAACTGGTACTATTTCAGATGTCTGGAGTAAGATGGTGGACAAATAACTACCATAAATATGATTCCATTTACCAGGAATATGAACATTTACAGGCAAAATGACAGTTACTTTTTACAGGCATTCACAGGCTTTGAGGGTGACCAAGCACTGGAACAGGCTGCCCAGAGAGGTGGTGGAGTCTCCCACTTGGATGCAATCCTGTGCAACTTGCTCTAGGTGAACCTGCTTTAGCAGGGGAGTTGGACTAGATGATCTCCAGAGGTTCCTTCCAATCCCTACCATTCTGGTTTTCTGGGATTCTGTGAAAAGGTAAGTTACTTAGTCTGTAGGACAATGGAAAAAGTCTAAGTCAAATGCCTTCTGAAAATCTAGCAAAAAGCTATTGGAGAGGAGCACTGCAAACAGCAAGTCATTCTCCTCTAACTTCTGGTCTGTGACTGATCAACAAACCCCTATAATGGAAGAAAGCTCAGTGGAGATGGGCAAGGGTGATGTGCCCATGAAGCTGAGGGAATCAGGCAGGTTTTGACTGGCCAAAGCTGCTGAAAAAAAGCTGACTTCATCTCAACACAAAGGGGACAGAGGGTGGCTATGTCAGTTGAGTGGATCAGTTGGTGGTGTAAATGTTTTTCCCTGAATTCATTCAAAGAGTGTGAATATCACCCTGAGTTAGCCAGGCCAGCACAGGCAGAGTGAACACATGGCTCAGCCCAACACAGAGGATGACAACTAAGCAGCTAATGAAATAATTTCAAAGAAAGCAGCAGGCTTGAGCTGACTTCAGCATATGTATCATTTCCTGGCAACTGGGGATGCCCAGCGTCATGATAGTGTGCACAGAGATCAGTAATGGGAACCACATTGTGATTGAACAGTGTATTGCAATTGCTTTACTTTGTTGAGTGTAACTTATATTTGTATTGTATTTTCAATATATTTTGTATCCTCTACTAAATCATGAATCCTTTGTAACTTCAAATATCTTCAGATAAATAAATTTGATATTAAATATTATACCCTCTGCATGTGGACTATCTAAAAGAACCTGGTCAGAGAGTGTGGGACTCTGGCACAGTCCCACAGAAATTCTGAAGGTCGATATTTCTGATGATTGACATTTGATAAGGGCAATATTCATAAGGCTCTGTAACCTTAATTTATTGACCAGTACACTTAATATTAATGTATTTTTAATAAAGATTGTCCTTAGTGCTAATGAATAGGAAGATGCCTTATTAATCAGATTAATATATACAGAAAGAGAAAGAAATCAAATTTATATCTATACATTTAAACAGCCTCTCTCAGCCCCTTTCTGTATTTAACTGTTAAATTCCTTATTTTGTTAGTTCTTTCCTGATATTCCTACTGAAAAAGGTATACATAAACACACATACAGGACAAAGAAGACTGATAAAAACCCAAAGAAATTATTTTCCAAGTACTGTTTCAGCTAAACTTCTGCATGAGACTTTGTAGTTCTTGTGGGCTCAGCTCTGTGAATGAGTGTCTTCCTTTGTAACGGCATCTCTTTAACACTGAGCTACAGTTATACTCAGTGCATTTTCTTGTGGGAACGATCTTTCTCACTTCTTTGTATACCTTACTTTTAGACACTGAAATCTTCATGGAAGGTATATTGTTCAGTTTTACCCTGGAAAGAAGACAGATATTAACAAACATGACTCTCCAGGCAGCCAAGTGCTTAACATTTAGACAACACTGTATTTTCTCAGTCTTGTAGACTGGATTGGGAGCCATTAAAAAAAGAATTATTTCTCATCCTCACTTTTGGTGGTGTAAGTTAGTCCATCTCTATGAATAATAAGGCAAAGAATTCATACAACACTGTACTGTATCTTGCTTCTTTACTAAAGAGAGGAGTCTGAATTAAGGTATCAGTCTTCTAACACAGTTCGGAGTACTGCAAACGTGTGACAGAACTTAGCATACTTAGAAACACTGAAAGTGTTTCCAGTTGTAGCGTGGTTATGACGCAGCACAGTATATGTTTATCTCTGCAGATTGTGAATTCAAGCATCAAGCATTAACATAAAACTTTTTAATGTTTCTGAATAAAACTTTTGAAGTCCTATGACTTCCTCGCATTTCACTGGATATATTATCATTAAGTGTTCCATTATAGGATATATTATCATTAAGTGTGCTGTTATAAATGTGATAGAATAACAGACTTCTCAGATTTTTACAATCTTTTTCAAAGCTCTTAAGGAAGAAAGAAAAATCCCATAACTGAAATACATTTAGAAGACCTGTGAAATCTCTCACAGAAGCATAAGTATATACATAGACTTCATAAGTCTTTATAACTACAATACGAATTTTTTAGTTAGCAATCTTAGATGAATTTTGAAAAAATTCTGGACATTTGACAGATATTTCCAAAATATGGGGGAAAAAAAAGATGAAAGAAAAACACAGAGAAAACAAACAAACAAACAAACAAACAAACAAACAAACCTAACAGAGTTCTTTGTAGCATTACAGCACATGATGTGATCACCATCAGTTTTGTGGCCTCTAGCAGTTACCTCGTAAATCAATATAGGGTTTTCTGCTGATATCCTCTTCTCAACCACTCATACAACATTTATGCAAACAAATAGGATGTTCTGCATGGCCAAGTAGGTCCAGAACCTGGAAGAATCTGGATCCTTAAATTCATAGTGGTCCTAGGACTTGTTCAACAAACTCAGACTATTTGATCAATTAATCAATTGATATATATTGTTTGAGGCACTTAAAAAACCCAAAACAAGCACTGTGTCATCTCCTTATGATTGTTAGAATTATTTTTTCCAGTATATTCAGTAAAGTATAAACATATACTCATACATATCAAGATCTCAGATTTTTACTTTTTTTTTAGTTCACCTAGTTTTCCAAAAATGATCACATAAAGAAAGTTTATTTTGCCTCTTTACAAGGAAGTCTTCCACATTTAAATAATATTTTCCCTTTAAAACACAGAAGAGTTCAAAATCACACAGGAAGGTTCAAAAAAAATTGTGTCAGTGAGCGTATGTTATGCTGACCTTTTTTTTTCTTCCAGGAGATGTTATCATTCCTCTGAGGGTTTGGTTATGCTTCACAGTCATTGCTCTGAGTAGTGATTGACAAGGTATTAAAACCACTCAAAAGCAGCTACTGAAAATTTTGGTAAGTCAGGCCAAGAATGGGCAAAGACCAGCCTTAAGTAGCTTATCATATATCTTACCACATAGCATGAAAGCACGTTCTGTGCGTAATGGCAATCACATTTTATTTTGCAGGTTATGACATTGGATCAGACAGAGAACATCCCTTTGTTAAGACCACTTCTATCCTCTGTAGCACTCTGTCTTCCTTCAAGCGCAGTCATGAGGACAGTGGTATATTCCTCTGAGGGCAAATCAGGAAATGGTGCAAGAGTCATCTGAAGGAATGCCTGAATCTAGGTTTGAGGAAGGTGACAATGACAATTCTGCAAGATTGTAGCATTTCTGTAGGTGTCATTTGGTAGTGTTGTGTTTTGATCTCCTTACCTACTCATGTAAACATGTACTATAATTATCAGGAAAAGTTATACCCATTTAAAGTGTATATATGTATATATAGTTGACAACTTTATGGAAATGAAATTCAAGATCTCATGTATGCTGATACATCTAAGGCCTCAAGCTGACTTTTTTTTGCTTTTAGCATCCCTCGATGTGATGTCACAAATTCTAAACGCTGCAAGTATAGCATATAAGTGGGGCTCAGCAGCCTTGGCTGATGCCTAAGCTTGGAGGTAGTTTACAGAGTTAAGGATCAATGACATCAATTTTTTTTTTTTTTTTTTTTTTAATTGGATATATTTATGGGCCATTTTGTTCCACTGAAAGGGCTAGGGGGGTGCTATTTGCTTGCTTGCTTGCTTTTCCAAATCCTCTTTCGACTTCAGTTTGAAGAAAGGATTTGAGCTCAAGTCTGTCTATAGGGATCTCTCACCATTTGTATGGTGGCCAAAATAAATTGAAGGGTTTGGTTTGGGTTTGGGTTTTTTCTTTTTTTTGGGGAGGTGGGGGTGGGGGTGTTCCTAACCTAATAACTGATCTGGTCTGGGCTGCAGAGGAAGAAAATAGTTATTGGCATTATAGTCCAGCCAGTTTGCTGCCTGCTTGGAAATCGGGTTTTGAGCATTTGATTTTCCATATGTATTTTATGCTTTGCAGATGGTACAGCTAACCTGCTTCCAATACCTTAGGTAACTAAGCTTAGCGTGGCATTCCTAGGCTACTCAAAATCTGTGTGTTTGACAGATCACTGGGCACCTGAACATTATATACTTCAGTGCTTGAGTCCCTTTGCAAATGATCAAGATCCATTATTTCCTATCAAACTGCCTAAATAGTAACTTTTTCATTTTATGTGATAAAATGTATTTTATATGAGTATTTTGCTAAATTTTATAAAATTCGATAAAACAACAAGTTTGTCAGAAGATTTCTTGTAGCATGTGTAAATAAGCAAGAACTAGATTTTGCTGCAGCCTTCACCTGCTACTGTAAAATTACTACTGATGCGATTGTTTTAATAACAAATCTATACAATTTACCAATACTTTCACATGTAACTGCATGAAATATATATCCTACTCTTTTCAGTACTCCTGTTTTCTTTTGTAGGAAATATTTATATTGTCTAAGTTTGAGCCTCCATTATGAGGAGCTGCAGAAGTAGTCTACATCTTAATTAAATCAATAAGATCTCCATAGGGATATATTAATTCACAATTAATTTGTTTTAACATGAACATGAATGCTTCCTTTTATTAAGAAAGTAGATTTGTTCTGCTAGAAAAAGAATTTCCCTGACATTTTTATTATACTACTTATTTTAGTAGGGAAGTAACAGTTTCCCTGCTACTTAGGGTCATTATTAGTATTTCACTTTACAAAACTTTTTTTGGATAAACCTAAGTTCGGTCATAATGGAACACTTAAGTGGACATTAGGATGCAGAAAAAAAAGATATTTTGTTTTGCGCATTTTGTGTGACAAACATGCTTACATTTTGAAGTTTCTACTTAAAAAAATATCCCTAATAAATTTTGGATTTGCCTAAGTCTTTCTGATAACACGTCTGTGTAATTTTCATTTTTCTTGTTTCTATCAAATATTCTATAAAGTAAGAGCCACCAGCTTCTCATTTATAAATATATTAACAAACCACTGCAGATACAAGGGAGAAAAATAGTGGGGAAATTATTTCTGTTTAAAGTTTCTAGGAAGCATATTTTCAATGTCATTTTTCTATGCATTAAGTACATTCCCTTTTTCCATCTGGATAATGGTGTGGTGGGTTGACCTCGGCTGGCCACCAGGTGCTCACCAAAGTGCTCTATCACTCCCCCTCTTCAGCAGGACAGAGGGACAAAATATGCTGAAAAACTCATGGATCAAGATAAGGACAGGGAGATCACTTACCCATTACCATCATGGGCAGAACAACTCAACTCAGAGAAAATTAATATTAATTTATTGCCAATTAATAGCAGATGGGGATAGTGAGGAATAAGAACAGACCTAATAACACCTTTCCCCCACCCCTCCCTTCTTTCTGGGCTCAGCTGCACTCTGGAATCTTCTACCTCCCACCCCGAGTGGCACAGGTGGATGGGGATAGAGGGTTACAGTTAGTTCATAAAGTTGTCTCTTCTGCTCCTTCCTCCTCCCACTCTTCCTCTGCTCAAGTGTGGGCCTGGGATACAGTTCTTTATGAATTTCCACAGTGTAGGTCTTTCCCACCGGCTGCAGTTCTTCACAAACTGCTCCAGCATGGGTACCCCACAGGGTCACAAGTCCTGCCAGCAAACCTGCACCTCTGGGGGCTCCTCTCCGTGGGTCCCAGTTCCTGCCAGGAGCCTGCTCCTGCTTGGGCTCTCCACGGGCTGCAGCTTCATTCAGGGCACATCCACCCGCTCCGGTGCAGGGCCCTCCATGGGCTGCAGGTGGATATTTGCTCCACTGCGAATCCCTGTGGGCTGCAGGGATACATCCTGCTCACCATTGTCTTCACCACAAACTTCAGGGGAACCTCTTCTCCAGCTTCTGAGCACCTACTCCCCCTCCTTCTTCACTGACTTGGGTTTCTTTAGGGCTGTTTCTTTCACATTTTATTACTCCTTTCTCCCAGCTGCTGTGCAGCATTTTTTACCCTTTCTGAAATATGTTCTTACAGAGGCACTACTAATGGGGATGACAGGCCTGGGTCCATCTTGGATACAGCTGAAACTGACTCTGTCTGAAATGGGGGCAGCTTCTAGTATCTTCTCACAGAAACCACGGCTGCAGCCCCTCTGCTACCAAAACCTTGTCATGTAAACCCAATATAAGTAGCCAAGATGTGGTTGTGACAGAAGGTATTTGTCTTGTTCTGTCTGTGAAGCACAAAACCAGGTTTGATTCTGTTGTTACTCAAGCTTTTCCCATGCCTGTTCTCCTGCTGAGGTGCCTTGGAGAAAGAAAAATAGATATAGCCTACAAAGATTTTTTCCATATTGTAAGGCCCTGATCTAAGTGAATGTCGCAAACACCCGTCTTGACATGGGCAGGGGTGGACTGATGACAAGGGAGTGTTGACCAAGAACAGAGCCTGCGGAGGCAGGATAACGTCTTGTGAGACCACTCCTCTATTCCCGAAACACGTAAACAAAGACCATCTGGGCCCTGTGCGCCATGTGCCTGTGAAAGATCACCATTCACCTGGTCAGCCCTGAAGGGGGGGGGCAGTGAGGCCCCCAAGACCCCCACAACCCACTGACTCATTTCTGAACATTCCTGAGCACATACTGTGCCTGCTCGGTGATGACAGACCCCCGCCTATGGGGCAGGCACATCGGGTTATAAAAAGGGGAAACATAACTTTTCGGTGCGTGCCCACCACCTGAAGACTACAACTACGAACAGACAACATCGCTGGTTACAACGGTGGTGATGTCTTTCTTTTCTCTCTCTGTTTTTCTTTCTCTCTTCCTCTCTGTCACTCTCTTTGTCTCTAACTTAATGTTGGCACATTAGGGTAATATCGTCGCACGTTTTGCTAAACCCTTACCTTTCATAGTTCTGCTAAGTTTTGAGCATTGTTATGACTTTTGCCAAGCCTCTATCTTTTGTACTTCCACTGAGTTTTAAGTAAATTTGTGATTTGTTTGAACCTCTAGAGTAATTGTCGTTACTCCTGATCACCGCGCAGAGAATTAAAAAGTTAACCTCACCCTAACCCCCTGAGTGGGACAGGACAAATGTTTCCCACTTAAACAACTAGATTAGGGAATAAATGTTGGGTGTGTGGGTGTTCTCTGGAGTTTTTTTGTGGAAGAGGATTTCCGTGAGGGTTTTGTGGGTTTTTTCTCCCACACTTCATAGAGTGCATAAAGCATTTATTTTTCAATAAATTAGCCTCAGCCAATATTCATTCTGCATTAGGTCTAGGCTGAGTATGTGGTCATGCAATGAGCCTGCCTCCTCCCAGCTGAGAACTGTTACAGAATGTGTCCTGATGTGGACAAAACAGCAGCAGTTCTATGAGTTCATCAGGTTAAAGGTCAGAGTTCAAGTTCTGAACAAACATTCAGTACAGAGGGTTCTTTTTTTTCTTTTTTTTTTTTTTTTGCTTTCTTTTGTCAAATGAGTCAGGCAACTGTGGGAATTAAAAAATAAAGAAATAGTGACACGATAAAGCCACAGAGAGAGCTGTAGCAAGGGGTGGGGAGTAAGAACCAGATGCTGAAGAGGAACATTGCCAAGAGTCAAAAAAAAAAAGAAAACCCAGTTACAATACTTCAAGCCAAACAATTAAGTCTACTTTAACGCTTTAAATCCTATTCAGCTAATTTTTTCAGATACAAAAATTTCCTTATACTCTGACTGCAATGGAATCTTTGCACATATAATTAAGAACACTCCTTTAAAAATGTAATAAAGAAAATAGTATCCAAATAAAAAAAAAAAAAAAGAACAAAAACAAAGATGGTAATACTATGAAAGACATTAGAATAACTGAAATTAAACACACACACAAATGTTCTACAAAAGCACAACTTTTTACAAATAGGAAAAATACAATTAACTGTTATTGAAAGAAAAAATTAAACTGGGTTTCTGAGTTCTGGGGAACTTTTAAGGCAAAAGGCAGATTTGCTGAGTTTTGTTTCACTTACCTTTTCTTTAACAACTATGGCAGGTGAGAAGTTACAATTTTACTAACTTTAATAGTATTCCAGCACAACTTGCTGTAATCAGTGTTTATTTTCAGAAGCAATAATTTTGATAGATTTTGCACAAATAACAGAAAAAAAGAGATGAAGTAATTACATGAGGTTTTTAAGGTTAAGCCAGCCTTAGCACTTAAGCAACAGACAATGACAATAACAATAAAGAAAAGAAGAAGGAGAAGGAGAGGGAGAAGGAGAAACAAACAGCCTACAGCAGTATAATCATGGTGAACAACAAATTCACTGGTTTAAGTGGAAAAGAAAGGTCACAGAGAAACAGCTGTGGCTATATTTATAGCTTGTTCAGTGAGCAGTACTGAGCAGATTTCCAGGCTCATGGCACAGGTAGCCATTCCTTTGTTATGTTTACGTTTTGTCCTCCGAGGGAAAGGCAAGGCAGATGACAAGGTACCCAGGACAGAAAGTGAGAAGACAGATGGAGCTCAAGGCTGACTTTGTTCCTTCATTTGTATTTTTAGCTTTGTCCTCCCTGGTGAGATGTGATTCTTCCATGGAGTACGTCTGGCTATGTCCCTCAAGTTGAATATTGTGGAACAGATTGCTAGCTGGAGAGCAGGATGGGGGACTTTGGCTCTTCATTGCAGGATCCATACAATTCACTCAGGATAGGTACCTCAAATTTCTCAGGGTGACAGTGTGTGAGGAATCTGTCTGCAGCCTTCTTGGAGATATGCAGCCATAGCTACTGAAAGGATAACCGAGAATTTAAATTCAACTTCTTAACAGAGATACTCAATAATTACTCTACTAATGCAAGTACTACACAGTGCTTCTGGTAGTAAATGTTAGATCTCTGTTAGACTGTTGGTGTTACTTCTGAGTGGTTTATGGAGTGTATGAAAGAACTACTCCACTGTTTCTTGAGAGGAAACAACATAGTGCATTGGAAGGAAAGGATATTTCTATAAATTCTGTTTTAAAGGAATAATTTCTGAATAAGTCTTCAATGAAAAAAAAAAAAAAAAGGCAAAATAATTATTTCTGATAACGAGAGCCATCTCAGTTCCAAAATTGGCATGTGATCTGTATTTAGTTAGGCTACCAAATGAAATGATTGTAAATAAACATATTCCTTATCAAATTGTACTTATTGTACTGTAAATCAGATTATAGGATGGTTATATATGATTTGAAAGCCTGGTGCCGATGGTTTTTCCAACCTAAAATTTACAATGGGGCACTTGTAAATATTTTTGTATTCAGCTTTCAAAACCGAATTTTAGTTGTCAATGGTATACAAAACCAACTTGTTGTTGCTACTGAAGTGTAACTAAGGATGAAAAAAATCTGAAGTTAGAATGTTACATATTAAGTATATTGTTAAAGTTAAAGCACTTTGACATTAGAAAAGGTAGTGCAACTTTTAGAGGTTATTTTTAAGATAATACAGTTTTTCTTTCCAAGTCTGGATAAATTCATTTTTTTTAAATATGCCATGGATAGACTAGACACTTGGACAGAGAAATATAATCAACACAGTGAAAGTAAAAGTAGAAAGTTTGATTTTTGCAAAAGATTTTGATTAAGCAATTTTTTTGACAAAGCAGTACTTTTGCTAACTATGAATGGATACGAGAATTATAAACTTGGGGAAAAACAGAAACTGTTTTCACTAACACTTCCAGATAATGAGTTCTCAGAATAATTAAGATAGGTACAAAATTTAGGAAGAACAAACATATGTATGTACAGATTTATCTTTTACTTCAGGTCCCTCTTGATCAAATCCAGAATTTGTATCAACTGTACTTGACCAGTTACTACTCCATAAGAAAGTCATTGCCTGATAATCACTGACTGATACAACCTGTATACCATGCAGTAACAAACATCCTTCAAAGCCTTAAAATTCACACTAGTTCCAGGGAAGAAGCTATAAAAGTAATTTTCAGATAGGTAAAATTAACTCAAGAGATTCAGATGGCTCAGAGTCATCTAGTCTTTGGAGAAGGAAGGGACTTTCTCGTATCAATATTTTTCCTTTGCAAAAGATCACACTGATATATGTACATGATTTTCAGGAAAATCATGATATTTCATATAAAATCAACCTCTAAATCAACTTTTTTTCTTTAGCAGACAATGTATCAGATTCCTTCTAAATTTTGTTGATCTTTTTCTGAGATAAGTCTGCTGAAATTCACAGCTAATGTATATAAATTCTTCTTTTATATAGTTTGAATTATATAGTTTTCTTTAAGAAATGCTTGCTGATGTAAAAGTTTCCAAGAGCACCATAAATTCTTCAGCTATAAAGCAAGGAACTTTTCTTCACGAGACTATTCTAATATTATCACTTCATATCTGACCTAATTAAATTCCATCATATAATACTTAAGTTATAGCTACATAACCCCTCATGTAAAGTGCTAACATAAAATCTATCTTCTGAGGTTATGACGTTCACTATTACAGTTGGCTGGAAACTTAAACAGAATGTATTTCAAAGGATAATGGAACATTTTTAGCATTGATTCTGTTGACTGTTGCAATCCAATGGTTTCTTAGTCCTGAGAAATGACAAAATAGGTCTCCAACAGACCTAAACAGACACAAGAAGAGGACAATAAGAAAAACAGGTTGGGAAATTAAGACTGAAAGAAATTGTTTTCTCTTTCAAGTGCAAAAAATAATCTTTTAACACGGTTTTGCTGTATAAAACCCTGTGAAAGATTTTGTCTTCATTCCAAAAAAGAACAAAAACAAATGTCAAAACCATGGAAACTGTTGACTTTCTGCCAGCTCCATTCACAATTCCTGTGCAACAAAGATGATTAGCAAGGTCCAGACTTAACAGTATTCTGTTATAGATGATAATTTGTTAAAACTGGAGGATATTTGAGGGCCATCCCAGATATTTATATTTATTAAATTTTCTAGCAGAAGCTTTGGAAATCTGCAGATTTTCCTGCCAGTCTGACTATTCTGAAACTGGTGAGACCTCCAGAATATAATTGAACTCAGCTTTCTTGCTGTTTCACTGGAGACCTTGATACTTTGAAAGTCTTGAATGGCTTCACTGTTCTGAGGATTGTAAAACTGCTGCTCCACCAAAAAACAGCCAATCCTGTAAGTCCTAGGCTGAATGTGAAGATGTTCAAGCTTCTTAATTGTTTTCCATAATATTTAGAATCATAAAAGGGGAATTCTTGCTTCTGACCAACCCTAACCTCTGTGGCTGAACAGTTGTTTTTGAGCAAATCGAAGGCAGGTATTGTGCTACAACATAGAGTCTTGCATGGTGCTCGACATCTTTTCTAACTGTCTATGACTGTATCCTTAGTACCAATAGGAGAGGATTTGTGCAGTCAAACAGTTGCTGCTGAGGATTCCACACTATATTGTATTAATATCAAAGGCAGCTACTTTGAATTACTTCTAGTCTGATCTTGTGGGCTGAATACTTAATAAGGCCTAGTGTGCATAGATTCACTCCTGGAATGCATCTTCTGGCTTTGTTCTCTTCATAAGGAATTTAGTTCATACACTCCAAGACTTCTCCGTCATGTGAATCAAAGATTGCTGTGAATCAAAAAGATGACTGGGTGATTCAGTTGAAAAGCACATTTTGAGCCTAGCTAAAAACCTATCAGAGAAGTACACTGTTTGCCACGGGTTCTAAAGTAGTCAGCTGCGTTTGGAAGTTCTAGGAAATAATATTTATCACTTTATAGAAAATAGATTTATATGCAAATAAAATAAAACCAGTAGCATTTTGTCATACACATATACTCATATCTGCACTGAAGACCTGGAGACATTAAATAGCTCTAAATTTCTGAGTTATTTTACAAGACCAATAAAAACTACCCATTTACAGTAATTTACTTTCAAATTCAGATCATGATAGACAATGGGATTTACAAGCCACATTTCTGTAATATACAGGGTGAACCACTAAAATACACAAGTTAGGAAGCTAACCCAACTTTTCATTCAACAAAATGGTTGACTGTTTCCTCAGATAGCAAGATCTGTTCTCATTAGTGCAAGGAGAGCAGGGAAGCAGGTCTCTTAAGGTACCACTTTGCAGAGCACCGTTACACTACTACATTTGTCTGGATGCTTTGACATGCAACAATCAAAGATTCCATCTTGAAAGAGGCTGAGAATTATTTGTGATGTAATCCTTCCTTATATTATAACTTTGCACTCTTGCATTACTGTTTTCAGAAATTAAGAGAAAACTTTGACTGAATTCTGTTTCAATTAGAATGTCAAGATCTGTTACAATGTCTTTTCTCTTGTTAACTTACCAAATATAAACCAAACTTTTTAAAAAACTTTATCTCAAACACATTTCTTGAATAAGATTCTCTAGAAATCAGATGATGTTTTAGTCTTGTTTATTTCTACTTTAAACGTACAGTGTTTTAAGATAACAGATTAACCTGACAGTAAGGTAGACCTAATTTAGTTTGCTACTTCAAATATGTATTTTAAGAAATGCTTGTAAGAATATGCATTTGCTGGCTTGTTTTTTCTCTTCTTCCTTAGTTCAGTGCCTGGGAAAATAATGGAATGAGTCCTCCTAGAAACTATTACTAACCAAATGAAGCAGGTGATTGGGAAAAACCAGCCCTTGGATTTACCAAGGTCAAATCATGCCAGACTGATCTGATCACCTTCTACAACAAAATAAGATCTTCTGTTGACATGGGAAGACCACTGCGTGTTTTTTACTTGAACTTCGGCAAATTGTTTGACACTGTTTCCCACAGCCTTCTCCTGTACAAACTGGCAAGAGGCAGATTGGATGGCTGCTCTGTGAGACAAGTAGAAAATTGGCGAACAGGTCACACTCAGGTGGTGATGATCAATATTTTTTACTCAGGCTGGTGGCCTGTCACAAGTGGGGTGCCCTAGGGATCAATATTGAGCCTTACGCTGTTCAATGTCTTCATAAATGATCTGGATAATGGGATTGAAAGCACCCTCAACAAATTTGCTGATGACACCAAACCAAGTGGTTGAGTGGACATCTTACAGAGAGACCTGGCAGTCTGGAAGAGTAGACTAGCAAGAACAGTATGAAGTTTAATGAAGGCAAGTGCAAAGTCCTCTACCTTGGACAGAATAACTGAAGAGCCCAGTGCAGGCTAGGATCCATGGGGCTGGGGAGCAGCCTTGCTGACAGGAGTCTAGGGGTCCTGGTGGACAACAAGCTGAACATAAGTCAGCAGTTGCTGCTGCAACAACAAAGGCAAATCAGATCCTGGGGCATTTCTAGCAGAGATAGAGATGTGATCATCTCACTCTACTCAGCACTTGTCAGGCTGTACCTGGAGTACTGTGTTGAGTTCTGGTCCCCACAATTCAAGAAAGATGTGGACAGATTGTAAAGGGTCCAAAGGAGGGCATGAAGATGATCAAAGGGCTGGAGAACCTACCCTATGAGGAAAGACTGAAGCACTTAGATCTTTTCTCCCTGGAGAAGAGAAGACTCGGGGGAACCTCATCACAGTATTTCAGTACTTAAAAGGTAGCTACAAAGAGGACAGAGGCTCTCTCTTCAGAAGAGGCCACATAGAGAAGGCAAGGGACAATGGGTACAAGTTGCACCAGGAGAGATTTTGACATAAGGGAGAATTTTTTTTACGGTATGAATAATCATTCACTGGAACAACCTCCCCAGGGACACGGTGGCATCTCCATCACTACAGATTTTAAAGACGTGATTGGACAGGATGCTAGATAATCTCATCTAGGCTCCCTTTCCCACAAAAGATTGGACCAAATGATCTTTCATGGTCTCATTCCAAGCTGGAATATTCTATAATTCTATGATTCTAATTATCTTAGTATTATTCCATTTGGAATAGTATTGGAAATATCTTTCTTTCCTTTTTCCCATCTACATAGCATTGAATACAGACTGGCCCGTAATAAAATTCCCAAAAGGCATTTGAACAAATTTCTGTTTGGAATGAAGAATAAATTCAGAATTAAGATACAAGGTTTATTTTTAACTTGTCCCATTATATTTTGTGTGTGCAAGAGATAAGACCTTGTTGTAATGAGGTGAAATATGTGTAAAATTCTAGCATTTCTGTTGTAATATTCAAGTTCAGAATACTATGTGTCATTTTAATATTTATTTTTATTTTATTTAAATGTTTAAAGAAAGAATGCATGAAATAGGAATACAAAACTAGCCTGCATTATTTCTCTTGGATAGTCAATAATAATGTTTAAGCTCTTTAAATGCCCTGTGGACTATTATTGCTATGTAAGAATGCATGAAAGTATGATTATCTGGTACAAAGATTTATTGCTGTAAATTTGAGGGAAATGTGTTTTTTGTAAATACAGATGAAAAAAAGTAAATACTCTAAAAATCACTTCAGTGCAGCATGGACTGCCATATACTATAAGCTGAACTATTCTAGATATGGAGATAACAATTGAAAATTCTGTTTCAAATGGTAGGAACATTAACAGACACTCTGTATACCTCTACACATTACTAATCAGTCATTCTGTGTCCCCAGTCTTCTCTTGCACACATTTAGTTCTAGATTTTTAGGTTTTCTAGGATAGACTATACAGAATGGACAGTTATGTAGTAATACCATAAATTCTCTCCCAGTCTCTCACAATTTTCAGGTTAGGAATTTCCTAGGTCAAGTTACTATATTTTTGATATAAGAGATTATTTTCAGTGGATTATTTTCAGGAATTTTCCTGTTACTTTTTCATTTGAAGTACATTTTTACTATGCAAAGTGTCCTCTAGCAGTAAGTTCCACAACTACAAGAGCTTTTTTCACTTGTTTTGAACTTGCCTTGTTGTTCTTGAATTTATTTTCCCCTTGCTCTTGAAATGACAAAATGTGCCATCTTACTTTCAACACACACCAATGACAGCAAAGAATCCCATTATTTACTTCCTTCATTGTGTTCTTTTCTATTCTCTAATTTAAAGTCTTTTTATTTATTCTTTTCACAGAATCACAAAAGGGCAGGGGTTGGAAGGGACCTGTAGAGATCATCTAGTCCAACCACCCTGCTACAGCAGGATCACCCAGAGCAGGTTGCACAGGATTGTGTCCAGGTGGGTTTTGAATATCTCCAGAGAAGGAGACTCCACAACCTCTCTGAGCAGCCTGTTCCAGTGCTCAATCACCCTCAAAGTGAAGAAGTTTTTTTCTCACATTCAGCCATCTGAACACACTTCCTGTGTTCCAGTTTGTGCCCATTGCCCCTTGTCCTGTCACTGGGCACCACTGAAAAGAGCCTGGTCCTTCCTTTTGATATCCACCCTTTAGATATTTATAAGGGTTGATGAGATCCTGTCACAGTCTTCTCTTCTCCAGGCTAAACAGACCCAGCTCTCTCAGCCTTTCCTCATAAGAAAGATGTTCCAGTTCCCTCATCATCTTTGTAGCCCTACAAAGTTTTTTGGGTTTGTTTTTTTTGTTTGTTTTTGTTTTTGTTTTTGTTTTGTTTTGTTTGTTTGTTTTTTGAGGGGGTTGGTTGGTTGGTTTTGTTGTTGTTATTGTTTTCCATAGCAATGATCATGAAAAAGTGAAACTATGAAACCAGGACAGAGTAACAATCCTGGCAGGATTAGCCCACCCAAACTTCAGTCTGAAAGAAGTATTACTAGGAATTTAAATGCTAGATAAAGATAGATTTGCTACATGATAGAATGGATATGCATAAGGAATGGCTGGACAAGGAATTGGATGGATGGTCGCACTAAAAAAGAGTTGTGGTCAATGGCTCAGTGTCCAAGTGGTGAACAGTGACAAATGGTGTTCCTCAGGGGTCGTATTGGAACCGACACTGTTTAAAATCTTTGTCAACGACATGGACAATGGGATTGAGTGTACTGTCAGCAAGTCTGCTGAAAATACCAAGCTGTGTGCTGTGGTCGACATGCTGGAGGGAAGGGAGGCCATCCAGAGGGACCTTGACAGGCTTGAGAGGTGGGCCCATGCAAACCGCATGAAGTTCAACAGGGCCAAGTGCAAGGTCTTGCTTGTGGGTCAGCGCAATCCCAAGCACAACTATAGGCTGGGTGGTGAATGGATTGAGAGCAGCCCTGAGAAGAAGGGCTTGGGGGTCTTGATTGATGAAAAGCTCAACATGACCCAGCAGTGTGCACTTGAAGCCCAGAAAGCAAACCATGTTCTGGGCTGCATCAAAAGAAGTGTGANTCCCAGAGAAGCTGTGGATGCCCCCTCCCTGGAAGTGTTCAAGGCCAGGTTGGATGGGGCTTTGGACAACCTGGTCTAGTGAAAGGTGTCCCTGCCCATGGCAGGGTGGTTGGAACTAGATGATCTTTGAGCTCCCTTCCAACCCAAACCATTCTATGAATGTGAATATCTGGAAAGAAGTAAAAAGATTTCTTACCATGACAGCTTTTTGGAAGGATCTTCCAATCAGAGCAGACACAAATAAGAAAAAACCCAACCCAAACCAAACCAACCAACCAAAAAAAAAACCCAAAAAAACCCAAACCCAACAACAAAAGCGTAACACTTTTTAAAATAAAAATCAATATAGTTGTGAAAGGGATATTATGATTCAATGCCTGAAATAAGACAGCAGGCAAAATATTCTAGCTCTACTTTGCAGTCATGTAAATATTTCAAGTTTGGGAATATTTTGCTAGGTTAATTTGATATAATCTGCATTAATAATATTGTTATTACTGTTACTACAAATAATCTGCTGTTAGTCTGCTTCTGTATCACTAAAAATTCATGATCCCTGAAGCTACTGAAAGATGAAGATTCATTTTTGTAGATACTGAAATTTCCATTGCATATAAAACAATTGCACTGCAAATAAATGGAGAATTTAATCTTTCAGGTATGTCAATTTTGCATGTTTTATGAACATTAAACTCAACTAAAGAGAAAAAAAATTAGTAAATAAAGTGTTAAAAGGTGTTCATGAGTTTTACGCAAGACATAAAAAGATCAAAAAGTACTTAATATCTATATTTTGTTTGCTCCAGTATCCTCAGATTTAATCCAAACATATTCTTTAATGGCTTTTTGGGGCAGAAAAATCAGCTTTGGTTTATAGCCTTCACTGCCAACTTTGAGCCTGAAGGAAATTTTTACAGCTGAGTTATAAACTCCTAAATATCGGCATTTATAATGGCAAGGTTGACAGACCTTTAATTTCAACACTAGCCAGTGTCAGTATAATAATTTGAAAAAGATAATAATTTCAGTGAGGTCAAATCCAAGTTAAAAAATTGTGCCTGGACCTTGCTAGCCCACAAGCACACATATATCCTTAATTGCACCCTCACCTAATTTAGGACTGCTTAAAAAAATATGTTGTGATTTTTTTAACTATATCATTATTCCCAAATATTTTCATGTCCTGACATTTTCTGGCCAGACTATAGTCAAAATCCTGAATGTGTTTTTAATGTAATCTTGACTGCTTGGTTTTGGATCTCCAACTATTTTTTCTTCTGCTTCCTCTTTGTGTAAATAGAGCATATGGTAATTTATTGAGTAATTAAGAGTTATAAAACATGTAAGTCACACACACATTTAGTCATAAAAACACCCTCTTCTTTACTACATCATGCAGCATAATCTTATTGATGTTACTGCCATTTTTCCTCCTACAGCTCCCACACAACTTTCTTGTTTCCCCCTCATTTCATCACCTCCAGGGTAACTAGCCTGAAAGCATCTTGGGTGAGGCAATGCCCTGTCTGGCTTTTGGAGAATTGTAATGCCCTTCTGAATGCTGGCAGAAATAGCAAATATAATTCTTACTAATAACCTCTAGACCTCTGAGATCCAGACAGATCTCCACCCCCAAGATGAAAAGAAGCTTTCCTAGCTGTCTCTAACCATAGAAAACCTTCTCTGCCTACAAAATCAAATCTCGAATCTACAAGTGTCTTTGTGGATTGCTCTAGGGAATAGATTACTTTCTAAGGAGTCTCAGTGTACTCATTAGGAATGACATCTCTTTGATCATGGACTACCTTGTCCAGCTACATCTCAGCTATGAAAGGGTAAAATGCAGAGAAAGCTTTTTTACATCCCAAATACACAAATAAGCTTCATATATTTATGAAAGACATATGCAAGTAAATGTAATAAGACCTTGTCTAGTCTACTTATACAAAGATCTTATCTAAAAGATAAATTGCTTTGCATGTATTCAGCTGCCTTGTCGTATACAAGTTCCTGGTTTCTGTAGTCAAGGACTCTTCTTCTGTCTCACTCCACATTTCAAGTTGTATTTATTAAAGAATATGCACAACATTAATATTAAAGTAGGCCCGAGAGTTTTATCACCTGACATGTATTGCCCATACGGTTTACCTGGTAGCTTAAATACTGCCTCCATTTGCTCTTTGCCAGGAAAACGTATATAGAAGAGGTTAACTTTATGCAATGTGGACCTGCCAACACCATTTGGTCACACCTCCCTAAAGATCACTCCCTACCCTCTTTTAGTTATATATGTAGACATAGGCAAAGATAATCTACCAGACATTAGGGCCAATCTCCTCTTGTGAGTTTCCATCCACTTATTGTGTCTCTCCTTCAAAGATAATTTAACTTTCACCACTTCAGGAGACAATACTGATTCTTTATCGATGAAGTTATGGCATATTTCATCTCACTGAAGATGTGCATATTACTTTTTAAGTACAGGTGTCACATCCTATGCACTTTAGATCTATTAAAAGTTTCTTCACTCAAAGAGTTAAAATGCACAATCCTATGTGAAATGTCCCTACATACTGCACATTATGCTTTATATCTTCAAATAATTGAGAAACTAATGTATACACAACAGCTCTTGATTTAAATCAAGCACAAAAATAGTAATTAATTCTTATATCTACCATCCTTATGTGACTGATATCCAAAATTTATCTTAATGGAAACCACAAAAATAATCATAAACAATAAATAGGAATACAGACTAAACTTTGGTGCCCTGAAAGTCGATGAGAAAACTCCTTTGGATTGTAGTCACAAATTAACTAACCATTGTACTCTTTCAAGAAAAAGAAATTATTTTATGCTTTATGAACAAAGTCTTTATGAGAGTCAAGTTAAAACCTCGGTTTTAAATCCTTTCATTGTTCATGTTCATTTTGACCCATGAAATCACTTGCGTTAGATCAGCCAACAGCAACAGCACTGCAGACCATTAAAAGAGATCTTGAAAAATATATTGGAAGCGCATAAAAGAACAAAAGTTGAAATTTAGAGATGGATACTGTTTAGCTCAAAAATAAATGCTCATATCACACATTGACATCATATGCCCACAGAATAAACACTGGTTATCCAAAGCTGGTACAGATCTACCTTTCATAGTCAATTGCAAAATTGCCATTTATGTGTTTACACATCTGAGAACCTTTAATCAGAAGCAAACTTGAAAGATTAATAGTTCACAATCCAGAGAAATAAAATAATGGAAACACTTGTCATTACTGTTGATTTTTTTTCCTTTTTCCTTCTTTTTTTTTTTCTTTTTT
>VXBL01002249.1:140714-156672 GCA_013400195.1 Aramus guarauna
TTTTCTTTCACTAATTTGTGAACAGGGTTGGAGGATTTTTGTTTGGTTGTGTTCTTTTTTCTTCTTCTTTTTCTGGAAGTTTTCTTTCTAATTCAATTTTTTCTATAAAGAAGCACATATTGAATAGTCATGCTGGGGTAAGTGCAAGTTTATCATGCCTTCCTTAAAAAGCTTTTCAGCATTCAAATAGATAAGAAGGCTTTGAAGTTACCAGGACTACCTGCTTTTATAACCTTACTTAGTCATTCTGGTTTGATGCTTGGAGAAAATCTATCTGGTCTGAAAAACCTAAAGTGTGCATCAACTTATTACACAGCTTGTCAGTTGTATTTATTGGTAATGGTTAAAGTGCTGAGCAGAATGCTTTTTGCTATTTTTTTAGTGATTTTTTTTTTTTTAGTTGTAATATATATGACAAGGAAATTCAAGTTCTCCACTGAGACAGTTTAGATAGTTTAGAATAGATCTAGATTTCAATCAAGTCAGATGAAAACTAGAAATAATATATTAGAATTTTCTTATTTTGGGTTAGACCAATAGTAAGACAATCAGACAGCAAAATAAAAATCTGGACTAGAACAAAACTTGAGAATTAGGCTACATATCTCCCAGAATGTTTCCACCTCTGTGGTTGGTGAATGAAAAGTTAGATTCATTTGCTTTGAGACAACCACCCTCTATGTCCATACAATTTAGGTGAACATTTAAGAAATGGAACAAATTCTTCAATGGTACAAAGCTAAACAGTTGCAATGGATAGACCTACATAAATTTAAGATGCTGTAAAATTTGATTCATAAGGATATTGTGTTTAGGGTTAATTGTATTTCTACTCATTCAATCACTTGCTCTTGAGAATTACAAAAAACTTCTATAATTAAAAAAAAAAAAAAAACAACCAACAAACAAAAAAACACCAAAACCTCAAGCTGTTTTTTTGTGGGTTTTTTTTTGGTTGGGTTTTTTGTTTGTTTGTTTGTTTGTTTTTTATTGGGTTTGGTTTTGGGGTTTTTTTTGCTATTAAGGATAGATTTAAAAGATGGCATTGTATAAATAAAAATTAAATAGCAAAGTAAAGTAGATTATGAAATAAAAATGACAAAATTATTGACTGAAGAATTGTGCTTTCAAACATAAGCCTCTTCTGAATAAACAGGTTAGGGAAATCAGATACATATGCCTTTGCTTTAGATTCAGGGACAGTTAAAAATACACAGTCAAATCATTTTAAGTTTCAGCACTTTTATTTTTATAACAGGGCTATTTTAAGCATGAAAAAAAGAGTAAATATCCTTTGAAAGGTTTTAGGAAGCTACTATGTCATTATGAACTCAGGTGTAGTATATGCTCTCTCCATCTACAGAGCAGATATACCTGCTCAAACAATGCATATTTTTAAGATAAGAGAATTGCCAGTAGATAGCAGAATGTAGTTCATGAATCAATTAGTATTACCCATAAACAATAACACCAATTTGATTTTCTTTTACCTTTCTGGGTACTATGTTCTCGTTTAGAAAATGTCTGTTCTAGTTTGTTCCTGGCTTTCCTTCAATCCCTTGCCCACATACCACTATATTTAAACAAAAATACTACAATCAAACAACCAACCAACTCCCAAGTAAGAAAGAATAAAATAAACTAAAGAATAAAATAAACTAAAGACATACCTTGCAATCACTTACACATACTTCTACCTTTAACTGGTGCCAATGGGATTATTCCATCTTACAAAAATCTTGCAAGAAAGTATATGTAGTGAAGATACTATTAATTTACCACTCCTTGTGGTAAACACAAGGAGGCAGTGATCACTTTTGTTCATTGAAGAGCACCATTCCTACATCTTTAGTTGATACTGAGCAACTTCTGTTGCTGTCAATCTATCACCCTTCAAGTGTACTAAACACACATTTAGGAAAGGAAAAAATATTTAGAAAATCCCTACTGAAAATGACAACTGCATTAAATAAAAACCTCTATGACCTTTGCCAACGTTTTCCAAAGTGCATTTTCTTCTCACTAAGAGAAATGAATATAGACTTCAATCTAGAAACACTTCAAAAGCCCTAACTATTGGCTTGTACTGTTTCTATACCAGCTGTTCATACCTAAATAACTTCTTAAACCATGTACAGCATCTCAGCTTTGAGCATATAGCTGTCAATTTCAATCTAAAATTTTAATATTTTAATGCCATTTTAATACAGGACTTTTTTGGCATGGAATACTACATGGATTCAATTAATGTAACTTAAATTGAAAAGGTGCATTTATGGACTTTTTTTTTTTTTAAATAAATAGAAGGTGGTACAGTGATTTGGAAAGACAAGGATGTTCAGGAAAACTTCATATACTTAAAGTATCATAATTTCTATATTCAGTGGCATGACAAAGAATAACATTAACAGTTTTGGGTTCCACCTGCTTTGACTATCCAGTGTAAATGATGAAGTAATCTTTGACATCTTACTTGGTTAGAATGACCATTTATGTTTCCAAAGCTGGTCCTGACTGGTAGCAAGACTCCTTATATTCTATAGCAGTGCTTAGGGTCCTACACCCCTATATGTTGAACAGAAAGGTGAAAACTACAAATGAATATACAAAATGAACAGCCAAAGTGAGATGTCTAGTTACTATGAGACTTAGGTTATTTACTATTCGGTGTTTGTAAATTTTGTGTTTATACTTGTAAGCCATGATAAAGGCACATTCAGTTTACATACTGAAGTGCTCTTTGGGCTCTTAAATTCAAATAAAGCTCTTCAGAGTCTTTGCTCAGCTCCTTAGATGCACCGGAAATTAATAGGGAACCCTGTTCTTAGTAATACCTGGCCTATTCTCTTACCCAGTCTGTGCCCTGATGCTGTCTGGCAAATTGCTAGCTGGCCTAGGCCAAAACTGTGCCATCAAGTGTTCTGGTCAACGCCAATCCTTATTTCTGTTTAGTTCTGTTTAAGTATAGACATAGCTTAAGAAAGTTATAGTAATGTTGTTTATCTGTGTAAAATGACTTCAAACTCATGTCCTAGGAAAACATATCTTTCATGTATCTGAACATTTTCTGATCACGTTCTAACAAAAAAGACCTTGATGTTAAACACTTCAGTCACGTTCATTTGGTATATGAAGTCCGTAAGAGCTTCTGATTTACTGCTGTTACATTTTAAATTGAGTGCAGCTTTCATGTAAGAGGTAGTAAGCAAAAGCACCTCTTTCTAGCTAAAACTAGAGTCTAATGGGAGCTTATTTATCTCTTTTCATTTCTTGGAAAACAGACTCAGGGATGAACTGCATAGAAGCAACTAATCATAAAAAACGTGCTGGGAAGACTTCCAGAAGACTTGCTGGCTGTGACCTGTCTCATATTCAAACTACATAAAAATCTGCAGTGGATGGTCTGAGCTATCCCTGATGGTTATGGAGCCTCAAGAACTTTGAGACATACATAAGGGGGCATCAAATATCAACACCCAAAAAGCAGTACGTGAGTCTCCATCACATCTCTGCAGTCCAAATATATATGGCAAGTTTTCTAAGCTGCATTCTATGAAAAGCAAACTGACCATTTCTTACATTTACTTTTTCATTTCCAGTAAAAAGTTGAAATCAAAAATAGAATTTTATTTTGTGGCAAAATAAAATACATTGTAATTAGAAGTAAAATCAGAGGAGTGTATTTACTTCTTGCCAAATACACTTATCTTTTTGGATCACATTTAAAAAGGAATAAATAATGAGAAAGAATTCACTATTGATATGTATCACTATAGATCCATCTCTAAATGTTACTGTTAACCTTTTATTTATATGAAGGTTAGAAAGTTAGACATTTCTAATGAAGTCAGTTTTGAATTATTTGCACTGTCAGCTACTAGTGTATGTTCAGAGTACCTTCTCAATACTACTAGAGATTTAGTAACTGCTGATTGCAGAACATCTTTAGTGCCAAAAAATGGAGAGACTTTTCTTTGCCAAAATAAATCAGAAAGGGTCATGTCTTCCACTTGTATAAATCGTTGTAGCTCAGTTAAAGTCAATGGATCTTAAGCATATTATACAAGCATGGGACTTCATCCAGTTTGTTTCTTCATTTCTTTGACAAAAGAAACCATACAAAGCAAGGAAAAACAAGCTTGTAATGAATTGATTTTTAAAAAACCCAAACAACAAAAAAACAATCAACAAACCCCAAACTTTATTGTTTTCTTACTTTTAAAGCACTTTTAAAGCCTACTGCATGTTTGTTAGCCAATTGAACATAAAATTTATGCATGAATGAATTTTGCTTCCAAGCAGGCATATATACTTCTCCGCTGAATTGTAACCAAAGGAATGAAGTACCTATTCCAAGCAAGTATATGATTATTGTTTTCGAACACCTAAAAGGCATTTTATATGTTCTGCTATGCAGACCTATCAGGGCTTTTGTTTTAAATAACAGACTTGCTCTTTTTCCTAATTTTTTTTTTCTTCAGTTGTGTAATGTCATATCTGAAAGCAATTAGCCAACGAAATCTTATCTGTGAAAATTAAGTAAATATTGCGGTCAAAGGAATGCCTCCGATTCAGACATTCAGGATCAGATCTTAGTTGATGAATCCAATCGTATTTGAGCTCATGTTGCGGTATCAAGATCCCCATTACGCTCAGTTATCATTACTTGTATGTTACTGGTTGGTCATTTACATTTATATTTCATCAACGATTTGATTAATCAGTCTAAAAACGTATTTGCACACCAAATGACAACCAAACAAATACAATACTTGGGTCAATAGATAATTAAATGAGAACGAATGGAAAAGAAAACGAGCATTTACATCTATGCCTGGGACAGTATTGCATGGGTTCATACTTGGGAATATTCCTATTTATAAGAGATCGTAAGACCTCATGAGATTTGAGAAGCCCAATATATGCACTTCCCTTCCACCCCCATCTTTCACACTATTGTTTATTTGAAATAATTAATATAATATTTAGATTATGGTAAATTTAGTACCATATCTTTATATAAAATCAGATTTGGGGTCAATTTTATCAAGATTATGATAAAGTAGTAAAAAGAGATGAAAAAATATTAACTTGTCTAATATGTAGTGGAAATTTATGCAGCCACAAGCTGTCTGTAATAAATGTTAATTGATTACAATTTATATTTTTGGTCGTCTTCCCAGAGACTCCAAGCTATTAATCTGACTTGAACACAACCAGAATACTGTAACAATTCTTAGTCACTAAAAACCTTAAGGGGAATTCAAATCTGTTAGAATAAACGTAATAGCTTTATCCACCTTACAGCAGGGAGTAAGGCAGAGAGGGAAAGAAAACAAAACAAAATAAACCATAAAAAATGTATTATTTATATTTACTGAATTTTATAAAAACCTGTTGTGCTTGAATTTGAGATAGATATATATTCATCTTTTTAAAGTGATGAGAATGTATGTTGTTTACTTTGGTGCTAATGTAGAGTTGGATGTAACATTTTCTGAAATTAAAGGGTTGTATATCAAACAAATCACTACTTATTGTTATTATTGCATATGATATTATATACAGTATTCATATATGGTATTACAGATTATTTTAAACCTTATTTTGTCAATATCAAATGTCAAAATATCCTCCTTGGTATCTCTGGTAGGCTGGAGATATCTGAAATAACAAAGTACCTAGTTCTTATCTCATACACACTTTTGCATCCACCACTGTAGAAGATCATCAGTGATGATGGAATCACCTATATAAGCATTGCATACTCAGAGTTCTTCCTTTTCAGCAATAATTTTCTCTCTTTCACCTTTAATGGCTTTTAATTGATGCTATATATTTTACAGTATCTTTGTCCAACCTAGGTCTTTATGCCTCAAGATTCTCAAACTTTTAAAAAGCAATTAAATGATAAAAATAATAATAATCTGAGTTTATCAAGCAGTTTGTTGTTTAGTTTTTGGGTTTCAGTTTTGGTTTTGGTTATTTATTTTTAATTAAAATTATCATAAGAGTTTCCACTCTGCAACATAAATTGTATCTACTGCATAGTGAAATTGTTACCTTTACCCTTTCCCATTTTGTATCCATGGATTTCTTGCAAACAGCTATCATTTTATCTATCATCTCAGACAATTTTTTTTATTATTATTATTATTTTTTTTAAATATAAGTGACAAGTACAGTACCTCACTGCACTTTTAGTAGCCTGGTCTCTGCTTCGTTTTGTTCACAGACACATAAACAATAAGTTCAGACCTGCACTTGATACGAACACTCAGCAAATGTATACATTTCATTATGTGTATAGAGAAGGAGGATAGGATATTCTCTCCCATAAAACCTGGGAGAACAATACTGATGAAAGAGCACAGGTATCACAAAGTATTCAGGGATGAGGTGCAGATTCCCAGAGGAAATGATGACATGCAGCAACAATCCCCATGCACTTGTTCTGGGGTGCTGAGAGGTGCCAGCTCCAGCCACAGCACTCAGGTAACTCAATTCTTCCTGCTAAGCGTGAGGTGAGCACGACACCCTGGAAGGGAGATCTGAAGGAAAAGAAGAAGCCTGTTTTGGTTTTTTGGTTGGTTTTTTTTTTTTTTTTTTGTTTGTTTGTTTTAACAGGAAACAGCTGAAAACAGAGATCTACATGAAATCCAGACTTTGTCCAAGGGATAACCATGGTGCTATTAGCATTACCTTCACTCACTCGATTTTTTTTTTTTTGGAGGGGGGGGGACCTCTCAACTTGCATGGTTTAAATCTGCCCCATGCAGCAGTAAGAAAACCCCCACCAGGCCCCTTGCTCATTCACAGGGTCCCTGTTCCCCTGGGCTGTGGTAGGACTGACCATGTAAGGGCCTCATGCCAGGATGGGATGGCTGACCTGTTACTTCTTCTCATTACAAGACCTCTCCCCACAACTGCATATTTTCCCTCATTAGTAGCCGCCCTAAGCAACCGTCACCATCTTATCAGAAGGGCAAATGTCCTCTCAGAATAGACAGGTTTGGGTGCTCACACACAGTGTTCAGGCACTCTCTCATCTGTAGTTGTTAGTCATGTTACCAAGAGGAGGCCATGCAGATTCCTCAAAATTCGTATTTCAGAACTGATGGAAAATTCACTTGCTTCTTTACAATTAAGCAAAGAGAGGCAACTGGTCTTCTGTTCCCATCAGTCAGACTACTTGGGTAGGAAAGTAACCTGAGGTCAATTCCCTTCTTACTCTTACATTTTTCACATTCATCTATTTTACCTCATGAAAGAATGAGTTCATCTGCTCCGTATGTGCTCTTTGAGGTGTGGTGGTCAGGGTGAAAAGCAAATTACCTGGCTGTTAAAGTTGTCCTACTCTGTAGAGAGAGAATGTGAGAATAATTTCAACAGGAGAAAGAGAGAGACAGAGTGAGAGAACAAAAAAATATAAGCATGATCTTGACAAACCAAGATAATTATGGTATTTGCTTTAGTAAGGGAGCAGTTTACATTGCCTAATGATCTGCAATTAAAAGCCCCATCCATGGATTCAGAGTAGCCCTGAGGAGAAGGACTTGAGGGTGCTGATTGATGAGAAGCTCAACATGAGCCGGCAATGCACACTTGCAGCCCAGAAAGCAAACTGTGTCCTGGGCTGCATCAAAAGAAGTGTGAGCAGCAGGTCGAGGGAGGTGACTCTACTCCTCTACTTTGCTCTGGTGAGACCCCACCTGGAGTGCTGCATCCAGCTCTGGGGGCCCCAGTGCAAGACAGACATGGAGTTGTTGGAGAAAGTCCAAAGGAGGGCCACGAAGCTGATCAGAAGGCTGGAGCACCTCTCCTATGAGGATAGGCTGAGAGAGTTGGGATTGTTCAGCCTGGAGAAAAGAAGGCTCAAGGGAGACCTAATTGTGGCCTTCCACTACCTAAAGGGGGCCTACAGAAAAGCTGGGGAGGGACTGTTTATCAGGGAGTGTAGAGATAGGACAAGGGGTAATGGGTTTAAGCTAAAGGAGGGTGGATTTCGATTAGATGTTAGGAAGAAATTTTTTACTGTGAGGGTGGTGAGGCACTGGCACAGGTTTCCCAGAGAAGCTGTGGATACCCTCTCCCTGGAAGTGTTTAAGACCAAGCTGGAGCTTTGAGCAGCCTGGTCTAGTGGAGGGTGTCCCTGCCCATGGCAGAGGGCTTGGAACTAGATGATGTTTGAAGGTCCCTTCCAACCCAAACCATTCTATGATCGTATGATGATCCATCACAGCTTTTCTCTGGATAGCAGAGTTGACCAACAGCAGCATACACAGTTAGTGGCTGCCTGAGCTTTCCTGGAAGCTTCAGATGTCCCAAGAAAGACAGGATGCTTCCCAAGTCTTCTGCAGCACACCATAGGTGTGTAATGAGTCATTTCTCACTAGAAAGTCTAAATGAAGTTAAGCAGATTTCATATCAGTATCTGCTTCAAGAAGTACATTGCTCTAGCTAAAGAGGCATTTTGAAAGGGGAGGTGACAATAGAGAAATTTTGAAAAGTGTAGAACAAAAAAATCCCTGACAATATATGAACATACAAGCCTTTAAATGAGTTGAAAAACTTCAGTTTTTTATAATCTGGATAGTAATTCCTTTACCTGTTTAACTTCTCACCTGAATTTTATTTTTTTTCTCATACACTACAGATCTGTTGTTTCTGATGTGTGAATGGACTGTGCTCCTAGCATGTGTTATCCTATTATTAGAAATCACATAAACCACATGTTTTTCTAAAGAACAATGATAAATTTTGACAGTTTTTAGCAACTTTCTTAAGATTCTAGCCATGTGATTAATTATAAAGGCTATGCATATTAATGACAATGGCAATGGTTTTAAAAAGTCTGGAAAAATGTGTCACAGGAAAGTTGCCCGCAGAATTATTAAACATGGATCATCCTTGGGTGCCTACTCAAATGTAATTAGTGAAATGTAATTAGCATCTAATTATAATTTCTCATATGAAAATCTTGGCTACCTTTTGCCATATTCTAGCCAAAATGTGGCAGGAAGTACCCCAAACGTTAAGATGCTCTTTTGGCCAAAGAAAGCAAATTCTAGCCTTCAAAAATATGCTTCCTTGCTTGGATTTAAAACTTACTGTTTTCTTGTTATTATCTGAGGAATCAATGGGTGATAGCAAGAATCCAAAGTGGTTAAATAAATAATTACTAGAGTAAAGCAATAAGCACAGCCCTAGCAATGAGACAGTGACATGAAGTCAGCCAGTGAAAGAGAGACCACTCTATAGGTGTCACTGTGAGACAGACCGTTGTGTTATATTACTGCCTGGCTAAGGGATGTCCTTTTAATAAGTAGTCTAATATATGCTAAGAATATGATCAATCTAGTGAGCACCAAAATGTTTAAAATATAAATAACATTCTTCAATGGGTTTTGGTAATTTTATCTAATAAAGCAGCCAGACTGTTGATTTCTGACCTTGCTGAGACAGGCTGAAGGAATAAGAAATCAATTTGAAGGTAGATTAGAAGAAATGGAAAAGGTGAGAAAATAAACAGCGACATGGCAGATAACAATGAGAAAAAGCAAAATACATTAAAACACCCACTTATTTGATTATTTCCATTAAGTTGAAGTCTTAAAGAATATATTTTAATAAATGCTTCCTACATTATATATAGTAAAACAAAGAACATCCTGCTAAAATGAAAACATTATTATATTCTCAGATAACGAAGAACAATCAAATGATAATAAAAATATTTTCCCACAAACCTATATTTAAGTGTATAAATGGCTAGTTCCCCATTCCTAGAATCTCGGTTATGGCTTTGGTGCTCTCATTACTGCTGGGTTGAGGATTTTGTTTTGGGTTTTTTTGGTGTGTTTGTTTGTTTGTTTGGCAGGGAAAGCAGATTTTATTTGCGGGATGGCAATCACTTTTATATTGAAATTATATAGCTATCACTAATTCAACATCATGTATACTTTATATTTTATATACTTATACGTTTTAAATTGTGAAATTTAGAAAAATGTTCATTTTTTTCTTATAAATTTAGGAATGAGCACAAAACTAGAGTTTATACACTAATAGCTTAGGTTACCTTTTTCTGAATAAAAGAGACTTCTTAAAGGTGAGTTAGTAGAATTAGTACCAAATCTCATATAGTCTTTGTTAGATTAAAATCTTAATATAACAACTATATTTACATATCATCTTCCTCCTTTTCATTTCCTTACAATTTTCAGAATGTTACTAAGCAATTTTGTGAAGCATTATATAAATGTGCGGTTTGTGTAATTTTTATTTTCTAAAGATAAGAAAGGGCAGTTGTTATGAAAAATAAAGCAACACCGACTCTTTTGTTCTATTTTAAATTGATTATATTTAACTACATTTAATTTGCATACTTAAAACACTTTTGCTTATTACAATAATGAATAACAAGAGGCTGTGTAACACACTTCAATTATATCCTGTACATGTAATTAAATAAACTCTGAGCATTTAAATTCAGATGAAAGCTATTTGCTTTCAAAAGTAATAGTTAATCTAATCTGTCTGTCTGTCTGATAGTAAGTTTTGAAATCCTGTGTAAATTTTAGAAAATGTTATTTTCTGAATTGTTGTAGTTGGTCTCTTCCAAATTTACCAAGAGAGCACAAAATAAATAAGCATGTGTGCATCTTTAAGATTATTAGACATGACCAGCTGTTCTATATTCTTAATGCCCACTCAAATGCAAACGTAAGGAAAATGCACAAATAGCATTAGAAAAAGCATGATGCTGTTGTAGATATAGTATGGCTACTGTGCATTATATATAAGTTATTATTACATAAGCATATGGTTGCCAAAGTCTTATTTCAGAAAAGCGTTATATAGTAAATAAAAAATGAAGGAAATTGCATTCCTCCATTCCCCATGTCCCTTTTGATTATAAAAGATTTATTTCTTTTACTTTGTTCACTGGAACTTATATTCAAATATAGAAACTGCCATGGCCTTTGTGGCCTATAAGACTATACTACCAGAACAGTGAAAGCAGAATTTTAACGTCATTTTATGATTTTATAAGAACTCTAGTGCTGTGTATTTTACTGACAATCCAGTGAGAAAAATAACTTTTTCTCTAAGTCCTCAGTTCAATGCTTCCATTTTAAACCTGAGTTTGCCAGACTGGAAAGTCTTTTTGGACATTCTTTAACAACTTGATGAAAATTGTGATATAGTTTCTTCATGCATGGTCAAATTAAGTTTAGGGTGGTTCTTCTCAAAAGGTGCATACAAGGTCAGACCTGATGGTTACTGACATTGAGAGGGGAATGTTTTTGTGGTCTGAGCCCGTAAGAGCCTTATAGCCATCCAGCTTCTGCCAGTGTCTTCTGCTGAGGCCCAGCTATTTCTGTATCAGTGCAGTGGAGGAGGATGCTAGTGGTACCAAGGAAAATAAAGTGCATTTCTCCTGTGGGCAGCTGTCCCTGAAAGACTCACAGAGAAGACAAATGAAAAAAGTCCATGGCTAAACACAGAGCTTATCACATACCCTAGCAGCTAAGAGACAGCACATTACACACCTGGTTGATTTCTATTATGAAGATTTAAAATAGTTAGTATCTTTTGGAAATTACGTAAATTTTTTTTCTGAATAAGTATAACATTTTCCATTACTAGTTTTCATAACTTCTTCATATGTAAGTTCAAACAGCTCAGAAAATTTCTTCCTTTGATTTGGTAAAGAACATACATGTAGTTTGTTTCTTCTGTGGTGAACCTGAATTAATCTTGTAGATGTTTTTAGTTTTTCATTAAGGTTTGATGCAAATGATAAATAAATAACAAGTTTCCAATCCCACATATTAGATATGCTCTGACATAATAGTATTAGCCTGGAAAGTAATGTTATTAGCATTATGTAATGTCAGTATGTTTAAGGAGTGTGGCTCCAAGCTCCTGTGATTTTTCATTATTAACGTTCTGCTAAAATAATTGTGTCTGGTAGCAAATACTTCTCTGCTCAGCAAATGCTTCTCTGTGTTGGCCAAAATGAAAAGCTCATAAATAGAACGGCACATCACCATGAACCAGCTATAACCCAAGTTGCTGTGAGCTGTTTGTTAATGTTACAGTCCCTGCAGGAGAATTAAGAACCTCTGACAAGATTCTACTTTGAGGACTTAAATACCAATTTTTCTCACACAATGTCACTGGACCCTGGTAGAGACTGTCATTCAATTCCTTGACCTCTTTGGAGACTTAAGTCAGGAGATAAATTTCAATGATGCCACCATCTCTATCTTCCTGCCAAAGCTGAAAATCACCTCAGTTCTGAAATCCAGACTAAGGTCAAAAGAGAGGAAAATACTAAACTTTGTCTTTGAGCAGTTCAGGTGTAATTCCCTACAGCTACAATATCAACCATACAACATTTCTGAGGAAGATGTTATAGATCTGCTATGCTCAGTATTGAGTTATAGCTGTATCTTGAGTACTGTGACACCCTGTTCACTTTAATCACCTGCACACCAGTCATCTTGCCATAGAACTTTGAGCAAAAGAAAACAACAAAACAACAATTATCTGCTATGTTGATACTTGGTTTATGACTCCTGATCTTAAGGTAATCTTTTGAGATGTGTTCATGATCCAGTTGTCCAATGCAAATCTTGCTTCAGAGGTGACAGAGTGAAAACAGGGTCCTGCTCAGTCCTGATGAGCTGAAAGTAAATACTGCATCCAGCTCTTGGAACTAGATTGTCTTTGAGGTCCCTTCCAACTCAAACCATTCTATGATTCTGTGATAAACAGACTAGAAACACTCATAACTGAGCTCACTGAAAGCCTGAAAGGACTCTGAACTTTTCTGAGAATGAAAAGAAGGAAATGTCAGCATAGTATTTAATTATCTATTAGAAAATACTACTCTGGTTAAATATCTTCAATTTTATTTTCATATTATTAGCATGAATCTCTAAAAGATTCTGATTTTTGTCTGAATAGTTAGTCATAGTGTTTTCATACAACATACTGAAGGTCTGAAAGAGAGAAGTTTCATGAAAATGAAACTTGCCCTCAGGAGAACTTGGGGGTCTTGATTGATGAAAAGCTCAACATGACCCAGCAATGTGTACTTGCAGCCCAGAAAGCAAACCGTGTCCTGGGCTGCATCAAAAGAAGTGTGAGCAGCAGGTCGAGGGAGGTGNAAAAACACTCCTTCTCTAGTCATAAAATGGACTAGGGAAAAGGACCTGGGTATATTGGTCAATAGCCAGCTGAATATGAGCTGGCAGTGTGCCCAGGTGGCCAAGAAGACCCACAGAATCCTGGCTTGTATCAGAAATAGTGTGGCCAGCAGGACTAGGGAAATGATCCCCCTGTACTCAGCACTGATGAGGCTGCACCTCAAGTGCTGTGTTCAGTTTTGGACCCCTCACTACAAGAAAGACATTGAGGTCCTGGGGGAATAGTCTAGAACACAAGTCTTAAGAGGAGTGGCTGAGGAAACTGGGGTTGTTTAGTCTGGAGAAAAGGAGGCTGAGGAAAGACCTTCTTGCTCTCTACAACTACCTGAAAGGAGGTTGTAGCCAGGTGGGGGTCAGTCTCTTCTCTCAAGTAACAAGAAATAGGATGAGAGGAAACAGCCTCAAGTTGCTCCAGGAGAGGTTTAGATTGGGTATTTAAAAAAATTGTTAACCAAAAGGGTTGTCAAGCACTGGAACAGGCTGCCCAGGGAATATGTGGTGCTTAGGGACATGATTTAGTGGTTGACTTGGCAATGTTAGGTTAACAGTTGAAATTGATGATCTTAAAGGTCTTTTCCAAGCTAAACAATTCTATGCTTCTATGTTTCTCTAAAAGTACTAATCTTGACTCCAGTCATGTTAGTTACAAAAGGTTATTTTCCTAGGGCAGGGTAAGGCCAGGACTCTGTGGACTCCTTTGGCTCCTGTTGCATTTCCAAGAAAACGGAATTTAAACTCTTCTATAGTTTTCTAGTGAACTGATCACAAACATCAGTGTTTGTATGAGTTTGAGTTCAAAAAAAGCAGGTGAAAGCTGGTAGTACTCAGATTAATTTAAACCCAAAGATGAGAAAAAAAAAAAAGCTCCAGGGATGAAAAGTTTTATGAACCAAAACTATATGAGCCAAGACTAAAATAAAGTATTTTATTAAATCTTATGAACCTGTATAAAACCCTGATGAATATCAAGCAGCTCTAACACTCCCAACAATTTGAAAATGCCTAAAAAGACTCTCTTTTTGTTTTGTGGCAAAAAATTTCACTTCACAGCTGTTGTCTATTACCTTAGAGACGATGCTAACAGTGGGGATACAATAAACCCCTGATGATAAAGGGTGTAAGTGTTATCACATCTAACTATAATAGTGTGAATAGTCCAACTATAATAGAGCAAATGACCTGACAGCTCCTACCCACTGAGCACTACTGCCCATCACAACTTCACCAGTAGCAGACCAAGGGACAAGAAAATTCTCATTCTGCATACAGTGCCCCTTGGGAAAAGCACAGTCCTATTAATTTACTGGTGGCAGTGAGAGAACAGTTGTCAAAGTGCCTGGAAGCAGACCAGCAGACTGTTGACTTAATTATGCCAGACAACAGAGCCAACATTTTAAAGCTGTGAAAGATGGCAATTTTTCACACTTCACCTTCCCCCATTTTTTTCCTGATATCCAGCCTTAAAAAATTCAAGCAATTCAAAATATTAAATATTAAATATAGAAATTATCCTTGTGTGTCTTCCAAATGCAAAACAAAATAAACCATCACAACTAGAATTAAGTCACTCAACAGTAACTTTTATGTTAGGATTCACTGTGAAGACATAATGCTACAAATCAAACTATTATTTCATAATAAGTTTAATGAAATACTGTACAACATAGTCTACTTTTTAGATCCAACCATCTGAGTGTTACAGGGATGCAGCCACAGGTTGATACGTGCTAAATAAGAAGTAAAATACTCATACATTCTGATCTCACACATCTATATTTTCCAGGCTTTCCATTGCACTCTTATAAATTTTCATTAATGACTTCTAATATGTGCTCTTAATCATGAATATAAGGGCTGAGAGGTTCATCTTTTCCTCTGTAACTAGGACATATAAGGCTTACTTCAGTTTTTAAGTGCCACCTTCTCAAAGGGCTATGCTACCAGATCATTTCTCATATTTGTCTATAATTAGGCTGAGATTTTTCTATCTGCATAATGAAACTTTTCTGTATTATGTTTGCATGAATATAAAGGATTTATAAAACCCGTCAAATGAACTATAGTATTGTGCTGGTTTTGGCTGGGATAGAGTTAATTTTCTTCATAGCTACTATGGGGCTATGTTTTGGATTTCTGCTGAAAACAGTGCTGATAACCCAGGGATATTTTCATTACTGCTGAGCAGTGCTTACACAGAGCCAAGGCCTTTTCTGCTCCTCACACCACCCCACCAGCGAGTAGGCTGGGGGTGCACAAGGGGTTGGGAGGGGACACAGCTGGGACAGCTGACCCCAACTGACCAAAGGGATATTCCATACCATATGATGTCATGCTCAGCATATAAGGGACTGAGGGAAGAAGTAAGAAGGGGGGGACGTTTGGAGTGATGGTGTTTGTCTTCCCAAGTAACCATTACACGTGATGGAGCCCTGCTTTCCTGCAGATGGCTGAACACCTGCCTGTCGATGAGAAGTGGAAATGAATTCCTGGTTTTGCTTTGTTTGCATGCACCATTTTTACCTTGCTTATTAAAGTGTCCTTTTCCCATCCCATGAGTTTTCTTACTTTTACTTTTCTGATTCTCTGTGGGGGAGTGACCAAGCAGCTGAGTCATTCTAGTCAAAGCTTTACATATGTACATATGTGGTGCTTAGCTGCCAGCTGGGGTTAAGCAGGTATACATGTATACAGCAGGTATACACTTAGATCATACTTTCTATCAGTATATCTCTTCTTTT
>VXBL01002249.1:156812-187802 GCA_013400195.1 Aramus guarauna
TTTTTCTTGTTCTTTTTTCTTTTTTTTTTTTTTTTTTTTTTTTTTTTCTTTTTTTTCAAAAGTGTATATCAGTACCTCAGTGCTATAGATGGGAAAATAAAATTAGATAGTAACCTTGTGACTTATTCCAGTTCCAAAAATCTATTGTAACCTATATATAAATCCATCTGCAAGTCATTTTGATCTGATATTTTGTTGAAGACAGTTAAAAATGCACTGTTTAAGCTATCTAAATTGTTTCCTAATATATGTAACACTTTTCTGAAGTATACTTTGAAATCAGATTTTTGGTGTAAACAATGAGAGTAATGATTTTTTTTTTCCCATTGATACAAATAAATCTATATTTAAATAGTTAAATAGTTAACTATTTAAATAGTTAAATTTAACTATTTTCATGAATCTGGACTTTTTTAAAGATGTTGGCTTGTATTCAGAATACTTTCAACACAAATTCAACAACTCAGACAAATGTTGGCTCTTTTTTTAGGGCTTCTTCCGCTACAGTCAGTATTCTGATACATTGGAATTAAAAATACATGTTTAATGATTTCTTATCTAAGTACGGAAACAATAAAGGACTCCTGGGCCAAAATAGGAGGTGCTGACTGCCATTTGCCTTATTATGGTTTTGATGATTCTAGATAAGGCTGGAGGTAGATTTCATTATAAATGGTGCATCTCACCCCAATTTGAAGCAAGAAACAAGTAGATCACCAGTGGACAGCATTGTCACTATGCTGACTTCTGCTTATAAACAGTCTGTTTCATGCAACTCCTAACTCTGTGTTCTTGTTTCTAAAATAATGATATTTCATTAATTTTGGCTCAGAGGTGGCATCCAAAACCACAACACAGACAAAACACACATGTGCTTATAAAAGTACAGTGAACAGAATTTATTCATGTCCAGTTTTTCTGAGTGGTGATGTTTTGATGAGATCTATAGAGAGAGGAATAAGACTTAGAAATCAATAAAATTTGAATTTACGCTGGTTAGTAGATGTTCACCTAAGCCTGAGAGAACTAGACTGTTCAAGTCTACTATGTAGTTGAAACATATGATTCAGTGCTCTTTAGCATTGCTTCCTGAATCTCTGCTCTCTCCTCCCAGTCTTAACTACTACTTCAGAAAAGATATGCTTGAATCATTGTGGAACTTTGATACCCTGCTGTACCCATATTTCTTTTTAAAATTGATAGGAAACTCATTATAAAATACTTTAAGTACTGAATTGTACTGCACTTTAAAGGGATCTATAACAGAGATTTAACTCTGACTAAAATCTGAAAGCAAATAAAATGCTTCTATTGACCAGTATGGTTATTAATTCCCCTTAAGGAACATGTCTGTCCTTGAATAAGTAGCTTTGATTTCTCCCAAAACACCATATTTTGTGTGACCCACCCTGTGTTTAAAACATCAGTGTCTGTTGCCATGGAATTTATTTTCCTGCTAGAGCAAGCAGAAGAAGAATGCTTAATTTAAATGTGTAGATCTGAAATCTACAAAAATGCTGAATAATATGTATGGAAACCAAATGGGGAAAAAATTGTCTGAAGGACTCAGAATGTTTTTTGGACTACAAAAAAAATAAATATGCAGGACCAAATTCTCCCAAAATCTCAGCAGCTTCTGAGAAACATTTGTAAGTCATCCATTTACACTGAAAAATCATGATTCATGCATGTTTGAGCCATGAGTGTTGATACTATCTCTGTCTGATTTCTTTTTCCTTGACAAAATGGCAAGGGAATTAAAACTGTAGTTAATATTTACCTGTTATTATTCTAATGAAAGCCAAAAGAAGGACTAAAAGGCTAAGTTGTATGTAATAAAGAAAATGCAACAACAAAGGCTCCACCTCACACCTCTACCTCATTAATGGTCACATTAATGCCATGAAAAAGATATGAGAGTTAAATAGGAGAGCTTCATCATGTTTTGTTTTGTTTTGTTTTCCTGAAACAAGGTACACTGCAATTATATACTTTCAAAACATGAATGTTGAGACTTGAAATTTCAAGTCATTATTGGGAATATAAACCTTTCAAAGTTAAATAGCTAGACATGGTATTTGGTCTGCACTTCTGTGGATGTGACACCAGGTAATTGTGAAACAGTATGAAGGAGGAAATAAAACAGGCAAGTTGTAGTGGGATAGTGTGGTGGGTTGACCCCGGCTGGGGGCCAGGTGCCCACCAGAGCCGCTCTATCACTCCCCTCTTTAACTAGACAGGGGAGAAAAGGTATAACAAAAAGCTTGTGGGTTGAGATAAGGACAGGGAGAGATCACTCACTAATTACCATCATGGGCAAAACAGACTGAACTTAGAGAGGAAATTAATCTAATATATTACCAAGCAAAACAGAGTAGAGCAATGAGAAATATAATGAAATCTTAAAACACCTCCCCCCACCCCTTCCTTCTTTCCAGGCTTGACTTCACTCCCAGTTTCTGCCTCCTCTCCTCCCAGCAGCACAGGGGGACAGAGAATGGGGGTTGTGGTCAGTTCATCACATGTTGTCTCTGTCACTCTTTCCTCCTCAGGGGGAGGACTCCTCACACTCTGCCCCTGCTCCAGCGTGGGGGTTCCTCTCACAGGAGACAGTTCTCCATGAACTTNAAGCTCTCTCTAGGTGGTTTTTTTCCTTCTTAAATATCTTATCACAGAGGCGCTGATGAGCTTGGCCTTGGCCAGCAGCGGGTCCATCTTGGAGCCGTCTGGCATTGGCTCTGTCAGACACAGGGGAAGCTTCTAACAGCTTTTCACAGAAGCCAGCCCTGTAGCCCCACCGCTACCAAAACCTTGCCATGCAAATCCAATACAGATAGGTATCAAGAAAAGCAATAAACTTTCAATAATTTAATAAAATAAATTAATAAAGGCTATGATTTATGTCTAATTAAGCTTGCAATTATTTCTGGTGGATGAAGAATAGAAAGAAGAAGGGAAAACTGTATTTGAAAATAAAAGAAGTGAATTACTTTTGATGTATGGCTTGAGGTTCCTGGAAAACTGCAGGTAGATGTGAAAGCTGGATGTTAAGACATCTGTTAAGATACATGTTAAGACTTTTGCTTGGTGGAGAATAACAATAAGGTCTGAAGAAACATCATAAATAATGATAAATCACAATTATAAATAAGTGAAAAATAATAAAAATCCTTCCTGGTTGTGCAGTTTTGTCTGACATTTGTTTTAATCAAGTCTTCATTCTTAAATAAATGTAGGCGTTTGGGGTTCACTGTTTGGTGGGTTTCATTTACTGGATGTCTATGTTGCAACAGAGATAGATTTTTTTTTTCCCCTCTCCACATGATTTTACCAAGAATAAAACTTTTCTAGTCACTCATTTGTTGTTTCATCAGCTCACATACAGTTTATTACAATGTCATTCTGGTGTCCAAGTGTAGCATGGGGCTGTAAGTAAGCATCATGCAGTACTTTCTGTGGTGGAACTCTTTCCCACACAAAGGTCTGGCACAGAGATTAGGCAGCATCTCAATTTATTTAACTGTATTCTGAGGACTTGGAGAAGTTTTACATGTTTTATAAAGCCGGTACTGGCTGTCTGCACAGGAAGGAACTTCACAAGGAAACCATCTGACATCTGTGCTCCAGAAATTATAGTGCATCATTCAGAATGCTATTTTTGCTCTTTAAAGCATGTTATGTTTAGTTACTGTACATTTTCAAGTCTCTCTTTCCTGTTGCCTATACTCAAGCAACCTGACAAAACCTGAGAACTCGGATGTTAATGCTGACAGTATCTCATAAAGTCTACAGAGCACAGGAAATGGCTCTGTGTACATAGTTTTAGCAGCATGCTTTCTAGAGGTGTGCTGCATAGGGTTAGGGGATAAGCAGAAAGCTAAGGGTTTAGAGATCAGTGAGGAGCAGCTCTTAAGCCCCTTTTTTCACGGGCAAGTCATTGCACATGAGGCTGAGCATTCATTTGTTTAGGAACAGCACCAAGATACCTTTAAAATTCTATGCATGGTCACTAATTCTTTCTGAGGCATGACTGATAGGAGACAAATTTTAGCCTGTTCAGTCCATTCTAGTTATTGAGAGTTGCTACTGTCAGCTTCCATTACAGTATTAAAAACAGACACTAAGGACTCCCATAAAACTAGAAAGAATAATACTTTTAATTCCAAATATTCTGGCACCAGAATACAATGTAATTGCCCAATTATATAATCTTCATAAATCTTATTTCTTCTTTTTCTTGCTGTAGAACATATCAGTAGGAAGTCCTGAGGTCTCTTTTTTTTCAGTAATACAACAGGAATTCTCACTAGTGGTCAGTTAAACAACAAAAGGTTTGTTGTTGTTCTGTTACAGCAGATGTATGTCTTGGTTTTTAACTAAGATAAACCATACAGATTTTGGTAGAGGTAAAATGTTCACAACCACAACTATTCAATAGCAGACCTGAATCAAGTACATTGTCGAGTAAATCGTTAATTTTCCCAGTTTCTTTTTCCTTTCTCATCCTGGCAGCTTCAGAATATTAATTTAGTAAGAGCTCTAGAACTGAACATAAAACATGACTTTTCACCAAATGCACTCACAATAGAATTCACTATATTTCATAATATTGGAAATTATAAGAAAGGGTTAAGAAGCCAGAAGAAACTTCATGCAACCTACACTGTTACTGAGGTCCAAAGTAAGATCCATTATTCTGAAGTTAAAGCCTCTGAAACAGTTCTAAAGTAGCATTTTTCCAGAGGATTCCTTTAACTAAATTTCAAATGGCTCTGCGTGGATGTCATATGGGGCCAAACAGACCATGCAGACAGACTTACAATTTATTTTGATTAACAGTAATTTTTACTAATGTTTTGGAAATAAAATAAACAAAAGTACTATGCCAAGTCTCACAGTCTTTTTGCTAGTTTCATGATATGTGATGTTTTTCTAATAGGCCCAGTTCCTAGAGTCATGTGACTACACCACACTCTGCTTTCATTAAAAATAAATACATTTCTACTCCACATTGCTGCTGAGAATGCTTGAAAATATGACTCTGAAAGGATTAACATCAAAAAGACAACTACCTCAAATACAGCATTTAAACAAACAAACAAAAAACAACGTATGATGCTGAGGTCACGATTTATTAATGCTTAGGATTGGTAATGCTTCTTTATTAGACACAAAGAAAGATAACCTATGAAATGAGTTTAAGTGAGCGGTGAGAAGCATAGGGAATTGCAACTAGCTTCATTATTGAGGCTTTGGCCAGTGCAATAGTACTGTAGCTGCCCAACTTATTCTGCTGATTTGTAACCTCCACCCAAGGCTTTTCAAATTCTTGTACCACCTTCCTGATTCTAATCTGCCACATTAAGTACTTACTCTCACATAGATCTGAACCACTCTTCTCTAATCCCTATTGTTATTATTATTATCCTTCTTCTACTTCTTAATTTCACTGCAGTACATGTACTATTTTAAAGAATTTGTTGAATCTAAATTGTCACTGAATTTAAAAACAGATCCACTTACTGATTTCAAATACCGTTTTGCTTAAAACCTTTCATGGTGCAGTAAAGAAAAAAAAAAGTCCTTTTAAAGAGATTTTTGCAACCTGCATTTATCGTTGATTATCTTTGGTTCATTGTCTTATTATTTCAGGTATTTTTCTGTAGCATCTTGTACTCTGCTCAAGATGTGTTTTCACTAGTAAAATATTAATGGGTAATCAACACACATACAGATAATAAGAGACTACCACACATTAAATAATCACTCTTGGAGGCTAGAGACAGCTTGCAGCTTTAGAAAAATCAGCCTCTCAGTGTTTCTTGAGACTTACTTGACAGAGAAGTTACTTTGAGGCTCAGTCTCTTATAGCTTGTCCTTCCTATCCTTAAGAAGAAGTTGTGACTAGTATACAAACAAAAGTAACTATTATATCACAGAGTATTTACTTCCTGGCACAAGAGATACTTGCTATTTAAAAAATCACCGATATTTTTGCTTGGTTGGTTCAGAATGAAGACAATTTGTGTTAATTTTTAATCACCTTCCATATTCCTTACTTATCAGTATGGTTGATGACTAAGCAAATAAGAAGAGCACAATAATAACTAATTTAATTTGCAGGGAGAGTGATTGAAGGTGTGGCATACTGATATACATTAAGTCTTTTGTGTCACGCATTTTCTGCAGGAGGGTATCTGTGAAACAACACTGACACCAGACATATCTCATATACAAGTGTTGTTGGTAGTCAGTTTCTTAGTGTAAAGAGTCAATATATCCAAGCCTAGCAGTCAATTCAACTGCTATTTTTTGTGTTGCTTTCTCAGTTTCTCAGCTTCTTGATCTGATGGGTTGAACAAGTGCAGGAAGTCATAAACTATCTAGAAACAATTATTGATGCCTATATTTTTACAATGGAAATGTGAAGTTAAAACTGTTATATCTAATTTATATATGCGGAAATATTACTGAGACTACAACAACCAAGCTGAGAATGAACAGTACTTTCTAGATTCCAAAAGGGGACTTGTTACGTACATTTAATAGAGACTCAGTCATTCATATCAGAAATAAAAAAGGCTAGGCTGACATGTTTTTCAAAAGACTAGTATGTAGTCAAGACTGTGTCAATAGACCAGTGTGTGTTTTAACAATCATGTGTTACATAGTAAAATAATTTGTACATTTTAAAACTTCATGAGTCCTGTTTCTCCTTACAGGTCACTGGTGCATTCCAAAACTGAGAAGATGAACATACTTCATAAGGAGAAATTTGAGTCCACAAAAATGAGTTACTCTTTCAAGTGAAGGTGATACAGTAGGAAGTAAAGGCAGTCACTTCACCAAGATAGGTAGCTACATAGAGGAATTATTCCCTCAAAGCTTACATGCTTGCAAAGAGAGAAGAAAAATTTTGTTGATGATAAAGAAAAAAGGCATCCACGTGAGCAGATTCCCCCCCCCCCCNTATTTTTTAAGAGATTTCAACCAAACTATAGGTAATCAGAATTCCAGATCCTCAAATCGGACTTTGTAACACATAGTGAGAGGACACTCACCTCAATAGTAGAGACAGAATTTCAGAAAATATGGCCTGAAATCAAGACTGATAAACAGATGGCACAAAACCTCAGACAATATCTACAACTTTCAACATTTTAGGCATAGGAGCATAGTGATATTTGTGATTCTTACAGGACACTTTCTGGAGTAACAGTTGAAGGCCAGGATAGAGTAGGAGGGCTGAGTTAGTTCTAGAAATGTGTCAGCAGCTGGATCAAGCCCTATCTGATATAGAAATGCCAATATTACAAATACATAAACCTAGCTGTCTGAATCTGCATCTGAATCCGGCTCTGCATTACTAAAACTGCAGCCAATATACACAGTGTGATATGGAATGGAGTCTGAAGAAACAGACTCATTTTCTGAGGGTAAAATCTGTGACCAGCATGATACATTGATACTCAAAATAAATACCTAGTTCATTGCTTATGGTAAATTATTCTGAAGACTATTGCAAAGGGAATAACATATGTCTAAGTGTTTGAAACATTTGTTGAGTTTCGAAAGATTATATTCATCATATTCAACTGTAGTCGGTAAAACAAGCAATGGAAGAGTCATTGTGAAAATACTGTGATTTGCTACTGTGGCTAAAGGCCACCCAAAGGGCCGTCTGATTTACTATAGAGAGAAAGGGAAAATCCAGGAAGACTTGTAAGGTAGAAAAGAAAATGGCATAATGAAAAAATTGAAAGAGACAGGAGATGCTGCTCCTGAGCTCGTTCTTCTTGATGACTTTGAAGCTAGTAGCCAATAACGTGGTGAATCGATGGACAGTTGCTTGCTTTGCGGTAAAAACAGATATACAGAAGAAGTACGTGGAAATAAATAATTGGAAAGTATGATAAATTGATCTAGTAGATTACATTAAATTTACAGCCAACTGGAAGAGATTTTACAACTGTAGGATGCTTGCCAAGACCATGGCAAGATCTTCAGGTAAGTGAATATAAATTGATATAGGTTCTGACAGCTGACAGGAACTAACAGCTGCTCTGAAGTCTGACAAATTGGCAATTTCAAAATGTTTTAGTATCAGAGATCTTTTTCAGAGATCTTCTAGCAGGCTGAAGTGTCATCTGGAAAACTTAAAATCAGCATCAGAGTTGACAGAATTTAAGTGGAAAGTGTGGAAAATCATGGAAAATAATTTAGGAAGTAAGCCTGTGAGATATTAACTTTAGCTGCTATTCTCAGAAATTAACAAACTGAAGAGAGGATGTCAATGTGAAATGTCAGATGGAAAATGGTCAACTGTGTTATAGTACAGAACAAAATTATTCCAATTCTTACTGATTCAGAAAACAAACTGATTTTAAATCTTCTCAGCTCAAAAAATTTGTTCAAAATAGTACTCATCTCTTTCTGACACTCATCCAAAGAAAAATGGACTATTTATATATTCATTTGCAAGGGTTGCTGTTGAAGAGAGATAAAAACTATACTGAAGCACTGAAAGATTCAAAAATATAAAGGTATGAGCTGTACCAGTTGGCTCCAATTATCTTGTCCATGCCAGCAACTCTAGGGAGTGTTGAATTGGCATTTTCAGGTTTTCTCACTGCAAAGATTCAATATGAAGGAGGTAATCTTGAATTATGCAATGTTAGTGAAACTGAAGAATTTTAGAAAATTGTAATACTGTCAGTAAAACATAACATAAAACTATTTCCATAAGCATTAATTTCTAGTCCTACTGCATAAAATATATTCATCTATTTATTCACCTTAATATTGATCATTCTTATTAGTTATCTCTTTATCAAAGAAGTATAGGCACTGAACAAACATGACATTAATTCTCATGTTAACATGGGTCATGAGTGTTCAATTTTCTTCTTTTCTGGTTTTATCATTCATGTAATTTCCTTTTTCACTTACTTTTTATTCAGTATGTGATTTCTGATGCTCTCATGTAGTAAAAATACTATTATTGTAATATTTTTGTAGTATACACTTAAGATAAGTTCCAATCCTTTGAATGGTCATGCCCTTATTTCAGTTTCAGCATTATGATGATAGAACAGTCTCAAAATATATGACTTGCTATCACCACTTTCTCATACTAAATGGTAGCAAATGAATGAATCTAAATTTATGTAAGTCCTAGTTGCAGAATTGTTCTTGACACAGCATAAGACATTATCAGTGTCCCAAATTTATTTCTTTCAGTCAGTGTGAACCAGTTAAAAATGGTGGGGATGAACTCAGCCAGTTATTGAATGTTTCTTGATATAATCCAGAAAAGCTTTAGTTATAGCTGAACTTGAACTTATCTTAAAAAGAAACAAGGAAAAAGCCCTAACCTTTTTTCAACTCTTGTTATAGAAATTCATAACCCTCTCCTCTAAATATGTGTGTGTATAACAATCAAGAAAGTATCACAATTTAATACCACACATTAGTGATTAAGTGTGTAAATTACATGTATTTATACACTAGGAAATTACAACTTGGATATTTCATTGATGGGTTAATATTTGTCAGATGAACTTTTTCTTTTTTTTACTGTGTCTGTTTACCTAGATGGTGATTTTATGGGGTTGAATACATATAACTTTCAATAGACTTTCACCAAGACTAGTTTTCCAAGAGTAATAAATGGAAGGTATTTCTGTGCTAACAGCCAAGATTGTTTAACAATATCTTCATTTACTTAAAGTAAACTTTATTTCTGTGATTGTGTTCCTTGTTTTCATGAGTTTAGACTGCTTATCTTATGTAATTCATATTATACCTGCTATCTCTTTGCAATAATGTGAGACAAAAACAAAAAAGCTTGCTACAAATTTTTGAAATTTGTAGCTATCTCTTACAGTGATGTTATATTGCAATAATTTTCACATTAAAAAATGTAGATAAAACCAATTACACACATTAACACAGAAAGAGTAGCAAAAGAAAATCAAACAGATATGCATGCAGAAAGGTACACAACTTAACAGCCCAATTGCAGGTAGCATTTTCTGTTTTACAATTTTGTTAGTACATACAAAAACTTCATGAACTGTTTTTATCTTAGTATTAATTGCTTGCCATCTACAGGCATAAAGGAAAGAGTTTATTTTAAGAAATAAAAATTGTTACTTAAAAGTGGAATTCACTAACAGGAATTAGAATTGCTGATCAAACTTGAAACTACCTTTAAAATATCCCATAAGAGATAAGAGAACCCTTCCCATGCTGCTCTGTCAGCATCTACTTTATCATAATTTACAAGGAGAATTGCAAATGCCTCTATTATTTGGATAAATGACTGTATTTGATGGCTGGCCTTATACCCTAGATAATGTCACAGAAAGTAAACAGTCTCCCTTCCCCAATGTAATTGTTACTTGAATGAGCAGACCAAATGTGTGGGAGAACAGAAGTTCAGGTTTGAGCAGAACAAACTCTTAAGGAAATAGTTTGCTATTACACAATTGAGTGATAGGCAAAATCCACAGATTTTTTGCTTTTTAAACACCCACAAGCAGAATTTTATTTTTGTTGGTGAGTTCACTATTTTAAACCATAAAATGATAGATGTGAATGAGTACACTTCAGGCAACAAATAGCCAAGTTATGAGCAATCTCATACGCACAGTAAGTTGATCACAAGTTTCTGTGGTGTGCAATGTAATTATTAGCTAAAAGTGAAAGAAAGATCAGTTACACACTTTATTTTCATGTTGGAGATCTCACTTGCTCTATGGCTTCCCATTTGTTAAAGAAAGCTGATTCTTATTGTCTCTGATACAGGACATTGAAATATTGAAAAAAGAACTGGCATTTCTTCTAAAACATACTGAGCTCATTCACTCCTTTCCTTTCTATAAACACATCTATACACCCACTGGTTCTGGGAAGTATTCCAGCTACAATGAATTCAAAGTGAGGAATATGCACAGTTGGGTGGTTTGTAAGGTGGTTGGCTAAAGATTTAGCAGAGAAAGAAAGTAAAGGAAACAGAAAAGGAAAGTCAAAGGAGGCAGAAAAAGCAAGGGAGCCTTCAAAAAGGATGGGCTGATGTTTGAAGGAAAAGATGAGAGTAAACATTTTCTGACAGAAGGGACAAGATGGGTTTGGAGAAAAAAAATAAAGCAAAAAAAAAAAGTAAAAAAAGAAACAAAGAGAGAATAAATATGGAACATGATGAATACATGTGAAAATAATTCCTTTGAACCTATTTCTCTCTATTAATGTTTTTTTGTTTTGTTTGGTTGTGGGGTTTGTTTCATTTGGTCGGTTGGTTGGTTGATTGTTTTTTTTCCTTTCAGACACCCATGTTTTGTTATCTTGTGACTGAAACTTCTAGGATTATTCCTAAGGATGTTATGGACTTCACAGCTATGACTCAGAACTATGGCTGCAAGTTCACTTCAAATCATTCACGCTTTCCACATTCCTCATAATGTTTTGAAACCTCCAAAACCTCAGAGTATTTTTTAAAAAAATGTATCTATATGTTTAATAAAATATTGACAAATTTTCATGAGGACTTAAGATTCTTTGCTAAAATGCCAGGCAAGGCATCTAGCAAAACTAGATTGGGTTTCTAGGTATTCAAAAGTGCAGGGGGGGGTGGGGGTGGGAGGAAAAAAAAGAAAAAAAGATTTCTAGAGATCTGTGATGCATCTAGTTCAAATGGCTTGGGTACACATGAAAACACTTTACTGTCAAAGGCTGACCATTCAGTTATACTCACAGTCTAATGAGAACAGTGAAGAACTGAAGTGTCATGTCTGCTGGATATTAATTTTGTTTGCATGAAGAGGAAACTCTTCTGTGAGAAAAACCCTTCATAGGATCATCCCATCTCAATAATTTTATGAAAAAAAGATAGAAATTTACTACTTAGCATGTGAAGTAAAGAAGAAACATCCAAGTAGAACTCATCTCTAACCAGAGCTTGTTGTTCTAAGAAACGCTTTTTTGGTCTATTTATAGGAATGTGTTTCGTTTGAATGTTGTCATGTGCCACACAAGTGATGCTATCATTATGGAAAAGCTGATGCATCTGTTCTGTCAGGATTCTACTCCATTTACTGCATGTGTCTAACCCATATCATCTGTCTGGTAGGTGGAAACTTTACAAAACCCCTAGAAAAAATGAAAAGATTTTATTTGAGCTTTTTCTCGGCTATTTTTCAGTGGTAGGGATAGAAACGTTAGGTAGTGAGATTATCTGAAGCAATCTGGCATCTCATCCAGTGGAAAAATCATGGAAATTGCTGTGTTGCTTTAAAGATTTACATAGTGGAAGTAATAGCAGCAGTAGAAAATTCAACTTTGAACTATCTGAGATTAACCAAATGATAAGAGATGGACACTGGTATGTTTCACTCCAACGTAATTCAAGTTTGGGGATAAGGTGTGAGCATATATATTATACATAGAATACTTTCAAAGCCAAAAGTCATGTACAAATTTATATGTTTGGTAGACATGGAATAAATATTGCTGTAAATCCATGCTCAGTCTCAGGTGGAGAAGCTTCTGCATACAGTGCTGGTATAAGTGGAGAGGGCCAGAGGAGGATGAAAATACAGCTAGAAATGTGATCCTGACAATGTCCATTTCCTGCTCTTTTCTGATGTAACTTCCACACAGCTACGTACAGGCTGTTTTGGTTTGCTTTGAAGGTAAATAGGCAATAAGAAGCAGTCCCTACTTTTACTATTTTATTTCTTTTTTACTATTGCTATTATTCTCCTGAATTTCTTCTTTACTTAAGCTAAAATATGTATTATTTATTTCTTTTAATTTCTGGTTCTTGGTTTACAATTGAATGGCTTTTCTACTCCAGTGACTGCCACTGCTTTACTAAATCCATAGTGACTATAAAACTAGACATTCAGCTAGCATTTTATCACTTTTCAAATACATGGCTCCCCTTCCATGGTGAAATGTTTGATCTTCCCTGGATTTTATACTTTTTTTGGATAAAGGAATTTATCAAAGAAGCAATATAAATACCAGGAACAAATGTGTAATTGTTCCAGTGACTCATCTTAGAACATCCTGCTGTCAAAACACAGTGGCTAACATTGAGGGCATAGTATCAGGATAGGGGAAAGTAAAAAGGCCAGCTGGCTTAATGATGCAGTTAGAAATCTCTTCTGAATGTTTTTTAATGATTTTTGATAGTAAAGAAATCCCCACAAAAATGTTTCAACGTTTTGGGCACTGGAATTTTTATTTTTTTTTTTAAAGGGAAGAGTTAATGCTTATGGATAGCAAAATGGCTAAATGAAGAAAGGAAAACTCAAATTTCTGAAGGGCAGATATTGGCTGTTAGTTGTAGAAGCCTTTAGTCTGAAGCAACATGAACACAAGCATTTCTGCACCCTAGAACCTGATAGCTAATCATCACTGCTTTTAAAAACTGGATATGTACATTTCAATTTTTTGTTTTTGTATAAAATCTAAGTACCTTTCTTGTGAAGAACTGGGCTGCAAAATCCCTGTACTATTTATAGTACTTGCATGGTATTTGTATGTATATCATCTGTGACCAATTATTTCTTTTTGATTCTCATTCCTAAAATGTGCCAAAATAAAAATCAAAACACTTTCAAAAATGTGCATTAAACAATTAAATATTATTCTTCAACTTTATATGTATTGCATCAAAAACATATATCTATGCTGTAGGGCACAGACATATGAGCATCAAAGCACGTATAGATTGAATTGTCTTATTAATTTTTCATTTCCCCCTGTGGAAATTGTTCTTGCCAGTTTCTACTTGACTAAAAGGGACAAAAATGTAACAGGCCAAAACCAACACCCAAACAGGTGGCTGTCACAAATCATGAACAACTCAAAACAGATGTGTAATCTATCAGCACATCTAAGAGAAATTAAGAACATTATCAATTGAGAAATCTGATAAAAGTGGTTTAGGATGTTTGACAAACTGTTAAGAACAAATAATGTAACAGGGTGAGGAGCTGCACTACCTACTAGTTTTTAATTTCACGAGCTCAGCACTCTATTATTATTGGCCTTTACTTTTTCCTTTAGCTAGAAATAACAAAATTATTTATAATAGCACAAAGGAATTTGGAAAAACATGCAATAAGTTTATACATATCAAGAGACAGACACATATATTATAAACACCCTGAATAGCACTCCTCCATCTTTCAACATCTGGGAAATTTTGGCCTATCTACTTATTCAAAACAGAAGTAATTGGAGCTTAGTAATATTGGATAAAAGCTTTGGTTAAGTGTGATTATTTGTTTTATGCCACTTCTGAAAGACTTCTTTGTTTCTGTCCTTTCACTAATAACTTCGGGTAGAAAATATCTAGGTATGTATACAATTTATTTTGACTAAATGACATATAACTACAGGTGACATGCTTGTGATACAAGTCTGTATTTTATGCTATTTTAAAAATACAAGCTGAAGAGTACTTTTATTTGATAAGGAGATAATTAAAAACATGAGAGTTTAAACTAGAAGGTAGAGAGGAGTATTTTTTTCTATATCCTCAGTTAAGTCTTTGTTGCACAACAAAAGTCAAAATGATTTCAAGTGTTCTTGTAAGTTTGGAAGAACACCTTTTCTCTTTATATCATTGGTATCCATGACCAAGGTACCTTTCCTTTCTAGAGTTCTAAATTCCTAACCTGTGTAGGTGGGTGTGCAGATGCATTTTTACACGTAAATATTTCTCCTACCTCTCTTGTACCTCCTTTTTTCCAGGATGATCCAGAGTTTTGAAGCCTATCACATTCAGAGCTTCCTTTTAGTGCCTCATATCTCTCCTCGCCTCCTGAACCTACATGAGGAGGCTTAAAGCATAAGATAGAGGATATTAAGATTAAGGTAAAGCTCCAGACCTGGGGATAGTGTGTTTGGTGACAGGGAGCTGGTCAAATTATGCATATCATTTAAGGATCTACATACAGGGATTAAGATGGGCCAGACTTAAGGTTAGCCTGTACCAGCCTTACCTCCTAGTTCACATAAAAAGGAACAATTCAACAAAATTTAGGTGGCTTTTTTCCTGTTCTGGCAGATATAGTGGAGTTTGATATGAGATAAATATCCAGAACAATGCTTTCCTCTTGTGTATGTCCCATGCCACACTGTTGACTTCAGCATGATCATAGAGTACGTTAATTTAAATGGATTTAAATGGATTCTCTCCTATCCTACCCCTACCTCCCTACCAGAACACAGCACAGCTGGCACATGTTTTCTATAATAATTAACTATAAGTGAAAATTATCTGCAAAAGACTATTGATCTGACCTTATTAAAAAATGTCATCCTGTTCCATATACATTCAGAAGGATATAATTTTCTTAGAAATGTAATAAAGCAACTTTATTTCATTGTGATTATTATTCAGTAAATAAGACAAGGATTTATTGAGAAAATTGGGGTATGGAGGATAGCCCTCCTGTCTAGCTGCTATTGGAGTTTTTTTCTGTAATATGTAACAACTGAATAAAAATTTGAACTTTTATATCATGAGAAACTCTTAGAGCAAGGCAAGGAAAAGAAACATTCTAAACCTCCTAAACTTTCTAAAGTAATGTGATAGAGAACTGTAACTTCCAATAACTTCACAAGATTACCCATAATATCTGGAAAGACACTGTCAGGGCCAGATTTGAGAGTGGGACGAACAAGATTTTTCCATCTTTACATAAAGCTAACAATAAGGTAGTCTCTGGAAAAAAAGCAAAACGTGAATTTAGCTGCTGAAAGCTGACTGCACTTCCATTTTATCTCAGTAAACCTGAACTTTTGATCAGGAAGTGATATTTACACAGTACTAAGAGCAGAACAGATCAGAAAGATTTCAGGTAACACCAGCTTGTCTGCTGTAAAGCACTCAATAGCCACCAACATTTTCAGTACTTCCTGCTAAGTTGTGTAATGAATAAAATATCAGTTAGTGCTTTAGTTATATGAATGCCACACAGGCTCAAAATGCATTAAATTTTAAAAATCTCTTTTAACCACTCATGTACAAAAGGTCTCTTGGGACTTCAATGGAAAGCAAATATACAGCATACAGTTTAGCGATCACAGGTATTTGTACTCATAAAAATGCTTTACTAGTTAAATTAGTATTAGAGTTAAATACTCATGAGTTTAAATAGAATACCTTTCTCAATTTGAATTTGACAATTGAAATTAATTGATAAATGGAATATTCTGCTATAGACAAATTCATCTTAAGGAAATATATTTTGTGGGAAAGATAAAGAAAATGTGAAAGACAAGAAAGAAGGAAATAATTCATTGTACAGAAAAGCCAGATAAAATGGATCCCCCCATTAAAATCAATTCTTCATCATTGTAAAATAATTATATTACTCTGTGACTGGTAAATATGTACTTTTCCATTAAAAAAAAAAAAAAAAAAAAAGGTCAAAATATGTAGGATGCTTATTTCTAGGAATAATGATGTGCTGTTGAAACAAATTTATTGGTAACAGTTTATTAGAATAACAACTTGTTTTCTTTTCAGTCATTTTTAGTAGTTTCTGTAATAAAGAAGAAATTTCTAAATCAATACAATTTGTCATTTTTATCCTATTATACTAGCAATTATCGACACTATGAAATATTGGCCAGGTTTTTATAGAAACATTCTACAGTTGTCATGGCTATCAGATGCTCTCAAAATTGATATGAATTCCTCCATTCTGAATTCCAATCTGTACAGAATTGAAATCTCTAACTATAATTGTTTTACTAGTTATTTTCTGCAGAGTCATAGGAAGTGACTTAATATGTTTTCATGAACATAATGTGAACAATCTTTTTAGTGTTTGAAATTCAACAAATTAAATAAATTTTTTCCCCTCTCTCCTCTATCTTCTTTTTGTCAGTGTTAATGTTGAAAAAATAGAGATAAGAAAAAAAGGTACTAAAGCAACATACTGAATGATTTTGATCTGCAGATAACAAGACTTCCACAGGCTAACCACAGGAGCATCAAACATTCAATTTTCCAGTCCAGGGTGTTTTTCAGTATAGTGTCATTCTATTGATTTGGTCCTTATGTGGCTATCTTTATGACAATGTACATAAAATAACCAGATGTGCATGGTTTAATGCTGAAAGAATTATTTTACATGATAATTCTTCATCTTCAGGTGATCTCTTCCTCATTCTAGCAATCTAACAACTGTGCAAATTTGCTCTTTTATGATTTTCACTGATTGCTAATGAAATGGTATTAACCAGTAATTAAAGGTGCCTAAGATCAATACATTGTTTTATATTTTTCAGAGAGCAGACGACTATCCTTGCTGTGCAATGCTGCAGAATGAAAAGCACTAATTCTTCTGAGAATGAATCATATAATTTACACAGAAAAACTTTCCATAATGTAATCTTCATAAATCAAACTACCCATATTTTTTCTCCCCTTGATATTGCTCAAGTCATTTTACACTTACAAATAAAATGGAATGGCAAAGATACATAGTAGCTACTGTGAGGACAGTCAAAGAGAATTCATGGGGGAGAGGAAAAGTAACTGAGAACCAAGAATCTCATGAAAATAGTGTGGAGAAATGAAAACTGTTGAAAGAAGGTTTTGGGAAGAGAGTAACAGTACTTTATGAATAAACAGTGGGAGTTGACTGGTCAACAGGGAAGTTGACTAGTCTGTTCACTGATCTCCATGATGAGATCACTTCATTAGTGATTTGTTTCCAACCACAGCTCTAACCCTGTCCAGATAAAGAAAGTCTTCTCAGCATGTGCTCTATCAAGCTATCATATTCAAATATTCCTACTATGGTCATCTAGTAAACAGAAAAAATAGTAGTTTGACACAACAAGCTGGAGATACTTATCTACAGAAGCATAAGTCATGCGGTAGGGTATCAGACATTCTGACTTTTTTCTTTCTTGCTTTTGCAATTTTGGTTCAAGCAAGATAATCTGCACCCATATCTATTTTAAAATCACTAATCCATTTTGCATGTATCAATGCAATCAATTTTGTATTCTGTCTGCACTTACTATATCTTGCTAAATTTGTAATTTTCAGGTAACAGCTATTCAGTTAGTTAACAGTGCAGGACCGAAAGCTTAGCATTGACAGTGCTTATGTGAGTTTGCTAACAGTTGATGGCTGGTCATACACAATGAAACCTGAATTTATGATGTTCTTCCTTCATAGTATCTGTATGGGGAATGTTACACCTGAAGAAGCTACACTGAATGAAATTTTGTGGATAGAAATGTATCCAGTTTTCTAAAGGAATTTTTTAAAAAGTACTTGTAAGACTGAATATTCAGAAGACAGACCAAAAGGTTGACGTGAGAGTCTGAAGAGCCCCTTATATATTCATGCAGTTTGGGGTGTTTTTTTTTTCATTTTCAGAGCATAGATGAACTAGCACATTCAATGCCTAGATATTTGAAATATATTTTTGTCTTTATGAATTATTTGAGAATAAATACAATACATAGATATATAGAAAATAATTTAAAATATTGTACCATGGTTTATGTTTATGAAAGCATTTAAATGGTTATAGTTCACAAGTTAAAAATTGAATGGGGAACTGGAACTGAGGCAGATGTAAGACATCCCCAGATTTGAAAAAACATCGCCTGAAACAGGAATAGGGAGCAGTGCCAGACTGGGCTGAGACCATCTGGGACCAGGACAGGGAATTTCCTGGCCTCCTCCACACAGGTTACTCCTGAAGCACACTGCTGCTGACATTTATGCCCGAACCAAGAAATTGTGATTCCATCCTTCTCCCATTCCATCTTTTGTATTTCCCCAGTCCTGTGGGCAACAGGACTCTCCTTAGTGCAAGGAGTGAAATTTTTGTCATTATAACAACCTGTTGTAAGAAAGGGGGAGGAGAGAAGCATGAAGGAATACTCTTTTAACTATTAAGATAATCAGGAAAAAAAAAAAAAAAGTGTCCCATTTAGATAGGAGACAATAGATTAATAGATAGGCAGGCAATCTCTCTTTCAAAATACAGACAAAAATGCCATAAATCTAGGAAGATGTGGAAAAAAGAAATAATGTGGTTAACTGAAAAATTTAAACAGTCCCAAATTATCCATAGTAATGGAACAACAGCTCATGCTAAACAGAGATGAGTGACTGTTGTTAAGGGAACATGCTGGCAAATATATGTGTACAATCATTTTCTTTCTTTTGCTTTAGGGTTGCTGTTTTATAAAATCGATAAACAAATAGCAAACAAAAATTTGCTTTTTAAGCTACATAAAAAGGTGTCTAGAGCTCAAGGGTAGAACACTTCCCTTTGTAGTTATAAATCTAAACAAAACAATGTAACAAAATTTTTATAGCACTAGTCAGCTGAGCTTCTGGGGGTTTTTTTGGTTGGGTTTGTTTTTGGTTTTGTTCTTTTTTCCTTTAATATGGAAAAGGCTTTTGTAAAAACTACAATTCCCTTTCAGTAGGTTAAAATTCTGTAAAATATTTAGGGTCTCTTTCCTTTTCTGTGCAAGGCACGTACAGAAATATATTTCATGTGGGTGTATGGAGATTTACACAAAGTGCTCTCATTAACACTAATGAAAACATAAATAGCTGTGTGCCAACTCTCTCTTAGCATATTTCAAACCGGTGCAGAATAAACATCCATGTCAAACACCAAGGGAGATGCATCTAGATTCAATAAAGAGGGAAGTAAATGTTTTCCATGGCCACAGTTTGATTTAGGTTAAAGTGAAAAGTGGGGTTAAATCATGCTGTGTGAATTTGAGCTCAATCTGCCATTTGAAAGCCAAAATACCCTGAACATAAGCAAAGCTTATCATTCCAAGTCAGAGCCACAGCAGTTCCTATGTAATGTGTTTTTCAGTGTTTTGTTGGTAGTGGCTTTTTGCTTGTTTGCATGCTAGGTCAGATGGACCTTTATGTGCGTGTGTACACACACGCATGCACATGTTTTACTTAAAATGAAGTTTGGCCTCTATATTCAACTAGACAGATTCACTTAGTGAAGAGTCAATTAAAAGAATGACAGACTGTAAGGGTAGTTCTATTTTTAGGAGGCAGAAGAGTTCAAACTTCTAGTGTCTGGGAAAGAGTGTCACCTCCAATAAGATAAAATGATTGATGCTGCGCAAAGGGGGAACAGGGATTTCAAGAATTGCTAAAGCCAGCTTTGCAGTTCTCAGAAAATGAGAGCTCTCCCCTTCCACTTGACACTTCCCATCCTGTAAGTATTGTTTCACTAAAGGAGAAACAGATTAAATTCCAACTGCTGTCAGTTCTTAGCCAGGTCTGTTGAAGAATGTGGCTTTTGAAAAGTTGCATCAATACTTCCCTTTCATTATTACCAAAGCAGGCTTAACTGTCTTTGATGTCTTCTTACCAGCATCATTACAGTTTTCTACAACCAGTGAATAGTGGGCTTTATTTAAGGTCATGTTGAAATTCTGAGTTGGAATTGCAATGCATTGGGGGACTGGATTGTTCATTGTTTATAATGCCTTCTTTTTGCAGCCTGTATCGAAACCAAGTGAAAGAATGGCTTCAATTTTCTTTCACAAACATAGACCAAGTTATTAACCTGGACCATTAGATTTCATAGGGTGAAAGTCAGCTCAAACATCTGTCTTTTACTTGTCTGCAGGCTTATCTTTGCTTAGGAGATAAAAAAAAAAAAAAGAAAAAAGAAAAAAAAAGGAAAAGCTGATGGATCAGTTACACACGTGATGCTTTGGCAGACAGGGTACTACATCTACAACATTTTATATGTGAACTTTTGTCATACCCTATTGATCAACATATCACATATTTTTGTGTGTTCAATATCTAATGATAACAGAGTAAGGCAGAAAATTTCTCTCTACACCCTATATATACATGGGCTGGAGGAATTGCAGTCAAGTTTGTGCACACTCTTTTGGGAAATCAATCTAACAAAGAGAATACATTTAATCATCCACTATTGTGGTATTTGTACAGTATTGCTGCTCAGTTATAAATCAAGTGTATCACTTCTGCAGCTCTACCAATGTTAACAAACTAACAGATAAATAACAACAGCAACAGCAAAGCCCACAGAGCAATAACAATAAAACTGTTAGTGTAAGTTGCTTTCTATGTTCCTTCCTGGCTGTTTGGCTGAAATAGTTTGGAAAAATTCTATGTGTAGCACATGAAATCTTGCTTTTTATAAACTCTGTTAACCCACGTTGTGAATTCAAGAATACTTTTGCTGATGAGTGCATCTCATATGTTATATCCTATGTCAAAGTACAGCTATAGGACAATTAAAAATACTGAAAAATGAACGAATTTGCCTTAAAGACTGCATATGCTGAAAAAAATCTGTAATAAGCCGAATTAAATTGTTTGCCTACAAGGTGTTAACACATATTTCTCAGCAGAAAGGAGTAAAGTAGAAATGATGTTTTAAAAAGATGCACAATCTCACAGTTTTGGAAAACCTATTAACCCTGGAGCTGAAGTCTCAGAAAGGTTCCCTTGTGAGGAAATAAATGATAAATTGTCTTCAGGGGAATCTTAAGACTCCAAAAATAATGATAAAAATGAAAAAAAAAAATCATGACAATATGTGGACAGAAAAACAGATTGGAGATAGCATTTGTGCAGGTGAATCATCTTGTTGGAGTGGTAATTTGCACGTCTTCAAAATTCTCTAGGAAAACAAAGAAAGATTCTGTCTAGATCACTTATGTTCTACCTAAACTGGAAAGAAGCACTCAAGCCCAAATAATGAAATAGCTTCTTATTTCTCAGCACTAGTATTCCTATTAGGAGAAACTTAGTGGATTATTTTTCAGTTTCAGATTTTTCATACTACTTATACTAGCTACTCATCAGAGCTAAGCATGTCACAGACTGATCTGTGGTGTTGAGGGTCTGTCTCTGTCAGCGTGCTGGGAAGATTGATATGTGGTTTCAGCACTAGTTTGGGCATCTGTGGGCTGTGGATTTTGAATCACAACTGTACATTATTGATTGTCTAAGAAGACAGAGAAAAGTGTCTGCGTGCTCTTCAACTTCTCTGGATTAGTATCATAAAAAATTCAGAGTCTGAGCCAAAGTAAAAAACTGCTGGGGAACTTTTCAGTGGTTTTGAGACATTCATGAACAGCTCATAAGCATTCTAAAGTACAATGTTGAATCTCAGCCTTGTGTAGTTTCATTTTTGAAGAGTTATGAACTTGATTTCCTTTAAGTTATTATTTAAATTATAATCTTATTTCTTATACAAAGCTTTGGACAAATAGGATTGTGTGCAATAAAGCATTTAGAAAAAGACATAGAAGGATCACTGCTACAGGACAACCAAAATGAATGAGGAAATGGCTGCCTATGCTAATGCTGACCAATATCATCAACTTACTGGAAGTTAAAAATCCCTCCAATACTTTAAAGATATAAAGAAATCTGTACTTATGTATACTATCTTTGGCTAAAAAAATTCTGATTTTGGAATTTACTCTCAACACAATTCATTATATACTTGGATGTGGAACATCAGCCCTATTTTCAGTAGTGGCTGACAACTGCCTTATCAATATTGGTAAGACAAGAAAAAGAGCCCATGCAAAGAAAACAGAGCATGGAGGACAGTCTTCTGCACTGCAAAGCTGTTTACCATGTTCCTTATAAGATGCTTAAGCAACTGAATTCTAAAACTTGTGTTCATGAACCTGCAGTCTTTTACTGTATATCTATCCAATTTACTTAAGTGATTTTACAAACTTCATAAAATTGCTAGTGATTTTATTTTATTCCTATTAAACATTCAATTATTCAGCTACATGGCTTTGTATGGTTTGGACCTGGTCTAAATAAAGATACTACCATAAGTACAGCTAAGTTATTTTGCTGAGAAGGACAACATATATATATATATATANTATCTTTTTCTTGGAATAAATAAAAGAAGTATCTTGCAAATATTTTGAGAGAGAATAGAAGGTTACAAACATTTCATAAAGACAGAGGTGAATTTATAGTGAAGGGAAGGTTAAGTGTTACATCAAAGCGATTCTCCAAGGACTTTTCCGTTATTAAGTTTCCAAAGACAATATATATTATGCACTAAGATATAGGAATCATAATTATGCAGTGCCACCCATTTACAACATTAATGTCTCAATAACACTATTACTTAGTTCACTTCAGTCTAAGCAGGGGAAAACACAACTCTTTCAGGACTTTTGGAAAAAAAAAAAATTAGGAACACTAGTACCAATACCCTAACTCGGTAATATTTCTCATGTACTTGAGAATTTTTATTTTCAGCTAATCTGAAAATAATACAGTACCTTTGGCTTTGTAATAATAACATTTGGATATGGAGTTAGATACTATGTATGTTGATTTTTAAAAAGATAAGAGATGACAGTAATTAATAAAGATTCCTTTTTAAAGGCACATTTGCTCACTGCTGCAGAACTTGACCTAGACTATAAATGAAAGAGATAAAAATTTTGTTTCTTATAAAATGCTACTGATTATTAAATAATCCATATACACTGAAGTTTTTTTGATCTTTGGGGTTTTGTATGTTTGTGGTTTTTTTAATGCTTTAAATTTCAAAAAGAAAGTACAGACATTAATTAACTAACCAGTTTCTCCAATGTTCTTTGCTGGGGTTCTTTGGTGTTCCTTGCCCACACATATAAAAAAAATATCTTATCAATATTCTGTGTCTCAATATTACTGATGGGAAATGGTACCATCTAAGTTCAAGAATCAAATAATGAAAAATAGAGTCTGTTGTAAGTTTGGAAGATTAGTCAAATAATTTCCAGCATCATAAAGTATAGTCTGACTACAGGATTTAGATTTAAGCTTACCACATCAATACAGTTGTAAAGAGAAAGTGCTGTCACAAATTTACATCAGCATTCCTGGAAAACAGGGATTTTAGAATTATTGCCATCTTAACAATGTAATTCCTTTCAAATTGCCAATTACAAAATAGCTGTGTCCTATTCTATGACACAAGACTACCCTTAGCACACAGTATTTTTCAAGCTAGGTGAAATCCTAGGTCAAGAATGATTACTGTACTTTCATTCTTATTTTAGCCATTAAAGGTCAGACAGTCAGAGCACATGTTTATGGTGACTTTGTGAAGGTGAAAAAGCTGCAGCCACAGACAACCTGAAGGACCTCCACATTTCTTTATTTAAGTGTGATGTAGAAATCATTCATCTCTTTTCTCCAGGCAGCCTTGGTTCAATATTCCAGAGTAAAGGCATTATGTTTCACAACCTTTAGCTGGTTTCTCATTGATCAGTGACATTAATATATCTCTGTGTGACACATACAGCAAATTAATACAAATTTGAACTTGAATAAATTTGTATACTGTGGTGGACTATAAACCAGTGAATATTTGTGCTGTAAAGTAAAGCTGATTGAGATTTCTGCAGCTCACTTTTGTTAAAATCTATTTTTACCTTCCCTCTTCCCCTTTTTTGTACTGTAAAGTGTTTTTAAGTACAATGGAGTATTTTTAGTATGGTATGTCTTGGGAAAAATGCACAAATTAATATGAAATCATGAGAATATTGTAGGAAACTTTGGACAATTATTTTTGTTTAATTATTATTGAAGACAGAAAAACAACAGAAAAAATAGACAGAAGCTTGAGTAGTAAGTATATATTGGGTTTTGTTATCTGGTTCTCTTTTGGAGTGGGCATGGTTCCTGCTACTCTATCACAGATCTCTAAAAATCTTTAATGTCTACACCTTTGAATTATCTTTTTTCCTCATTTTACTCATTTGCAACTGAGATAACTCTCTCCAGGCTTCACAAAGTCTTCATGGCTAAGTACAGAAATCAAGATGTCAGGAACATAGGAAAAATATTTCTCAGAGCTCAAAAATTCCAAATTTCTTTGACTTTACTGCATCATGGTTTTACAGAATATGGCTATTAAATGACTTGGAGATACTGGACTCAGTCCTCTTAAAGAACTGAGACCATTGGTTAGCAGAGTTTCAGAAGAGTGAAGTTAGCTCAAAGTCCGTATGAACCTTAATGTGAGGAATGATTTCAGTTACAAAACATGGCTTTGGACAGTCTTGGAGTCATATTCCTAAATTACGTAGTCCAGTATTGAAGGCAAAGGAAAAGACTGTGGCTAAATAGGACAAGAAATATGATGAAAGAACACGTAGATCAAGGTTGACTGGAAGAAGTAACATAGATTGGTGGTTAATATGAAAACCAAATTTTGACAAAAGTAGTAGTGAAAGCTAACTGGTAGGCAAAGACAACATCTCTGTTAATGTCAATACATAATAATGCAGCAAATGAGTTAAAAGAACTGTGAAGACTGGAAGGTAAAGTACACTGACAGGCATTTGTTCAAACAGTGATAAAACCTGGCACAAGAGACAGAAGAAATTCAAGCAATTAAAGTGTGCCAATTCCAGCTATGACCAGAAAATACAAGAAGCAATGAATGCACACCACTTGAACATTGTCCTTTGGAGAGCTGGAAATAACTTTTGCGCTGTTCTTTGGGCAGGTTACTTTCTTTTGTGATGTACTCAGGCAGCAGTTGGGACATAAGAGCTAGAAGTTGTGACACAGAGCAATCTAGGTTCCCTGTGGGACAGAACAGTAAAGCAACAGGCCCAAGGCAGTCCCCTGAAATTTGGTCTCCTACAGAGTTTAAAGGAAAAGAATAGTTGCAATAACAATGAAATGTGAGTGTTGGAGTGTTTGTTTTGCCTTGTGTATTTTACAGATAACCATTCTAAAGCCATCTTCTATTAATTTTTAAAGTTTATTCTTGGTTTTGATAAGGACAGAATGATAAACCTGAAATAGCTTAGCTTCTAAGGGTTTGGACATTTGTAACATATCCCAGCATTTTCAACATGCAAAAGAAAAGAGGACACATTAAGCTGTACATGATACCAGATTGATCATGAAGAGGTTCCAAAAAGAAGCTTGCCAAATTTACCCCAGAGATGCATTAATCAGACACTAAAAAACAAGTTGAAAGGAATACAGGGAATACAAAAGAGGAAGCACATAAATTGAAAGTGACTAATAACGACTGATTTTCACTATTGAGACTCCACCATGATTAGGATTTTCTACCAAATTTCACCTTCAAAACAATTGCACTCTCTTCTCCAATTTGATAAGGCCACTTGCATTGTTCTGTTTCTTATTTAACATCTCACCTCTTGCTCTACTGATGATATGCTGTGCAAGACAGCTGTCTGATGAGTGCCTGCAGCACTGTGTTCTGGAGCTAAATTACTTTTGTAAATCTTTTTACTAAAGTAAAACGAGCACAGGATGTTTGTCATTTCAGCAGTAACAGAATAAATATTTTATCATCTCTTCTTCAAAAGCTCATCTAACTCAATGGTTTTACAGAACAATTTAAAGAGTAAAAATATTTAATTCACTTTAACTTTGATTACATTACATGGACTATTGTGTTGAAACTTTGAAGTAATTTGTGACTGGAGTTTACTTAAAATACTGTATGATTTCAGGCTGATTTTTATTTAATTTCCTCAGGTAAATTGCTACCTTTTTGCAAATGGGTGTACAAAGTGTACATAAGCAAAATAAGACTATCTTTGAATTTCCATCAAAAGAAGATTTACAGTTTCATAAGGATAGTGGGTTCCCCCCCCTCTTTTTCTTAGAACCTCTTGAAAGCATCAGAATTTAGTACGCAAGTGATAAAACGTTAATGAAAAAGCATGCTGAAGCATTTGAAGTGGAAAAACAATCACTTCACTTCTCATCAAACATGCAGAGAGTTTAATCTGGTGCCCTTTAATAAAGATAGGCAAGAATTTTATCTAATTATGATGTCCCTCCCAAGTCGTTAGAGATTCACTCAGTGAAGGTCAAGATTCAAGGAGCAGAGCTTCAGGCCACATCTGTTGCTGACCTTGAACGCTGCAGGGAATCAAATACGCTACTGCTTCACAGGACTTTGATTTGCAGCATCCTATTCCCAGTAGTGCTGGTTTGTGCCAAGCCAGAACATGTGACCTGCTGAAGATCAGTAGAAATAATAAGAAAAATGAAGCATAGATATGATGAAGACAAATATGAAAATAAAAAAGAGCAACGTGGCTTGTTTTATCCTGCATCTAATGGTGACATTTGTCAGAGACAGACAACTGAAATGGCAGAGTGAAAGGAAGAGTTTTATTTTTTAATAACTTTTCACACAATTTTTCTTTCACTCCAAGAGGAAAATGAATTAATAATTAGGAAAAAAAAAAGAAAAAGAAAAAAAAAAGTTAAAAGGTAAGAATAACTGGTTTCATTACTGAGCAAACTTCATGTCTTTGTACAAGCCTGCAACTAGAATTGTGCTTAAATAACTCTCATGGCTGACAGCATCTACGTAAAAAATTAAGTGTTAATAAACTACAAAAAAGAGAATTTGAAATAAGAACCCTACATATAAAGGCAGATGAAAGACCCCCATGTTATATTCCTGTATTTATAAGATTTGATACCATGAAATATTTTATATCTTGGTACTAAAATCTCTTAAAGTTATTTCAAGATTTTCTCTTCCTCAGTTCTGTTTTGTTTCGCCTTGCCTTGCCTTGCCTTGCCTGCCTTGCCTTGCCTCACTTTGTCTTGCCTTGTCTTCTTCTGTCTTGCTGGTGTCTAATAAAACTGACACATATTGTCTGTAAAATCACACCTGTTCGAGTGACTGTTGTTCATCCTTCCTGATCATGAGGTTCCTCAGTTGTTTGTACAGATCTGTCTTTGCTGCTTACTTTACAGCCTCTGTCTGTAGGAAAATTCACTCCAGGTCTGCTTGGCATAATGTGCTACTTATTTAAGTGTCAGTGTGACAGATGAGGTGGGAGGCCAAATGCTATCTTCATTTATGATTGTGAGAATAGAATCAATCTCTAATTCCAATGTGGGGCACACAAAATCCCTACAAATAATCTTAAGTTAGAATGCAGAAACAAAATCTGTAGATGATATATTAGTTTCTTCTTTATTATACTTTAATTTCAGAAGGGAAAATGGTCATATCTGAAAGGGAAAGAATAATACATAAATCTTATACATATTTTAATAGTAGCTTTTGATTTATTTTTGTGTAGTTTGAAAGCTAAAAAAGCCTCTGTTTCTTGTTTTGTATCAGGTAACATGTACATTTAAATTTTGCGATGTATCTATATAGTTTATAGCTTGCTTGCTTCAGCTCCAAAAGGAACCACACCTGTCCTCTTTTGTGATCTTTCTTTCTTTCTTTCTTTCTTTCTTTCTTTCTTTCTTTCTTTCTTTCTTTCTTTCTTTCTTTCTTTCTTTCTTTCTTTCTTTCTTTCTTTCTTTCTCTCTCCCTCTTTCTCTCCTTCTCTCCCTCTCTCCGTCTTTCTTTTCTTTCTTTCTCTTTCTTTCTCTTTCTCTCTCTCTCTTCCCAGGAAAACCTAACTGGGAGTTTCTCCCAAGTGCAAGAGAAGGCTGACTTGGTCTCTATTCTCTCTTTCACAATTACATAATGACCCCACGGGTTCCACCTAGGGTGAACCATCTTAGCTGAAGACAATCCATTACAAACTCTTGCTAATTGCCTTTTAAGCTTTCCAGAGTCTTTCTTAAATTGTTCAGTCCCAAAAGAGAAGGCCAGAAGTTCACAAAATTTTACAAACTCTGCCAAACTCTGTAGTGCTTTATACCCACAGCAAGTCTGGGAAGATTACTTTTTTTCATTTGTCATTTGCAGCATGGAAGGAAAATTTCATTTCCCCCCACAGCTCTTTTGTCAATTTCACTATGTTAAAACTATATTATCTTCCCAAAACTGTTAGCTCTGAATCACATAATGGTGATAAAAACTGCACCTCTTGGTTTGGAATCTATCTAAATATTACTCACATGATTGCTGGTACTCAAACACAATAAAGTTTATCCTAACAGTGAATTAAGGTGAAGTACAGCTAAATAATAATAATAATAATAACAATAACAGTAATAAGTAATAACTGAGTGCAACAATACTAAAATTATATACTTCTGGTATTTAAGTTCCTCAATGTCTTAAAGTTACAAAGCCTCCAAATGGAAGATAGAGCTTTAGTAAGACAGGAGACAAATATTTAATGGAAAAGGATACGTGTGCTTACAAAATAAAAGAAAGGATTGAATGAATCACAGTTAAAAGCACTGTATAAACACAGAACGTGAGTTTTCAGTCTAAAATGAGCTAAATGGACCGATATTACCATTCCAAGGGATAGAAGTTGGAAAAATATTTGAAATATTTTGAATATTGAAATATTAGAAAATGTTCCTAATTTAAAGCTTACTATGTGAACATGGCAGATTAGATAGGATTAAATATGGTAAAGGTTAGGTGTATTCCTTGAGCACAGAACATTCTTGAAGGATCTTGAAAGGGCATTACTTATTTAGCTCTTGCTCTTGGCACCCTCCACCAGCTTGTGGGCACTCAAAACTCATCTTTCTGTACTGAAGCATGGCCTCGAAGAGGTTAACAAACAGAAGTCCTTCATTTGTAGTCTTTAAATTCCCATAGGTATCTAGGAGTTCTCAGAACATGTTCAAAAATGTTTCAAATGCTTCAGCTTCTCTTCACCTAATATCCACCATCTTCCCATAAAACAAACAATATCTTGCTTTTGTTCCCCCACACTTCATGCAAAAGACTCCTCAGAAATCTTTATGGGATAAAAGTTCCTTTTCAACTAGTAGCTGTCTAAAATGCCAAGAGTATGTGACAGAGGTTTATAATCCAGGTCTTCTGTGTGTTTGTTCTTCTGTAGAGTCAACCCTGCTTTTAATCAATGTATATTTAATTATTTGCTCCACAATGGAACATCTTCAAGACCACTGTCTGTGGCAGAAGCTGTTATGAGCTTATGAAAATGTTAAATTTCTTCAGGCAGAAGAAGGATCTGAACCCCACACACTCAGAATAGCAGTCTTAAATGTGAACTAAAAGACATGGCAATAAGCAGCAGAAGCTTATACTGTAGTTAATTTTTCAAAGGCAATATCATCACTGTTTAACTACACAAATATACACTTTCTAAATGAAGTTATTAAATAACTGTCCAACACTGCACTTAGAGCTACGAATCCAAGTGAGGACACTCATGCCACCCAAAGAAAGCTGTTTAACACTCTTCAGTATTTATTTCTTCTTTATCTACTTTATATACTAATGCACTCATTGTTCTGAGCTATAACAGTCATTTACAAGATTCTTCATTCATTCCAGTAGACATCATCAGAAGATATCTGTTATAACTCCTTAAATTATGCTGTTCCACTGAGCTGGTGTTGCAAAAAGACAGAATACTCTTATCTGCCTGCTTCAGTGAAAAATACTCATACTACTTCTGTTTTTTAAACCAAATTTTCACATGTGAGCATCTTCCTATATATTGCACAGGAAGGCAAAGCACTGACTTTGGAAGGAAAACCCAGGGAACTACAGGCCTGTCAGTCTCACCTCTGTACCTGGCAAGATCATGGAGCAGATCCTTCTAGAGATTATGCTAAGGCACATGGAAAATAAGCTGGTGATTGGTGACAGCCAACATGACTTCACTAAGGGCAAATCGTGCCTACACAAATTTGGTGGTCTTCTATAATGGGGTTACAGCGTTGGTGGACAAGGAAAGAGCAACTGACATCATCTACCTGGACTTGTGCAAGGCATTTGACAATGTCCTGCACGACATCTTCGTCTCTAAATTAGAGAAACATGGATTTTAAGGATGGGCCACTCGGTGGATAAGGAATTGGCTGGATAGTCGCACTCAAAGGGTTGTGGTCAACACCTTGATGTCCAAGTAAAGTGATGAGTGGCGTTCCTCAGGGGTCGGTACTGGGACCAGCACTGTTTAACATCTTTGTTGATGACATGGACAGCAGGATGGAGTGCACCTTCAGCAAGTTTGCCAATGACACCA
>VXBL01002250.1:5785-82193 GCA_013400195.1 Aramus guarauna
CTGGGGGAAGAGGAAGAATGGGGTGGGGTGGGGGGAGCAGGGGCGGCAGTGTTCAGAGCGATTGTGTTCGTCTTCTTAAGTAACCATTATGCATGATAGAGCCCTGCTTTCCTGCAGATGGCTGAACACCTGCCTGCCCATGGAAAGTGGTGAATGAAGTCCTTGCTTTGCTTCGCTTGCATGCACAACTTTTGATTTACCTATTAAATTGTCTTTATCTCAACCCAGGGATTTTCTCACCTTTACCCTTCTGATTCTCTCCCTCATCCCGCTGGAGGGGAGTGAGCGAGTGGTTGTGTGGTGCTTAGTTTTTAACCAGGGCTAAACCATGACACCACAGCACCATACAAAATCACCTGAGTTTTAGATTATTAATTTAATTATTATTGGGGAAATTAAAAAGCTTGGTTGAGCTCAATAGGTACAGAAATGCAAAAAGAAGTAGTCATCACAAAATATAATAATTTATTACAAAGTGGCTTGCTGACTCTTCAAACAAGTAGAATAGCCTCAACAGTATGTTCAGCAGCAAAAAGATATGTCCTACCCTATACCAGCTGGAGTCTGACAGTTTTCAGACCTCTATTAAAGGATACCTGAGATTTAAGACATTACCTTAATTGTTTCCTAAGCAACATTCAAATCCTGCTGATGACTATGAGAAGGAATTCACCAAAAATAAAATAATAAGATCCTTCCATTCTTAAAAATTGATGGATTACTATTTCTCGCTGTAAATTTGTTCTGTAGACCAAAATGTTAAATACTCTGAGGGGGGATGACTGAATTCAAGGAGAAAGCTATGGGTAAACACTCTATACTAAAATGACAACTCAGCATTTCCACATATATCAAGAAACACATGACTTAATTGCTTGTTCCATACACTTGTGAAATATTTTTCTGTCTGCCTTTCACACTCAATTTTCTGCCCAAAAGCTTTATTCTTGGCTTTTTCTTTTCTTCTTTTTTTTTTTTCTTTTACAGCATCAAAATTTGCATATTCCCCACAAGACTGTAGATACACATCAGCCAAATGGAGCTCTTCTCTCCTAATTTTTGTAACAGAATATGAGCAGTGTGTGTACGTATGCACATGCATGAGTGAGTGTATATGTGTTCATGTACATATATACACACACACAGAGGCATATATATACACACACATCCATGTACATGTGTGTGCAGACTGGGACTTGTATTCAGAAGTGAAACAGAAGTGGCACTCTTGTAACTAATAATCAGTTTTCAAATGTCTGTTGAGGATCTGAATATAGTTTTACTAGATCATACGCTACACAGATCACTTCCTACTGAATGTTTTGATGGAAGATCTATTTTTCAAAATGGAGGTTCTGAACCAAGTGTCCATTATTTTTATGCTTTAAAGCACGTTTTTTCAACAATTTATCAAAATAAATTTCACTATTTTCTTTTTTTTTTTAAAGATGACTAAAATTGGACCAAAATGTAATTAGCTGAAAAGCCAAACACTTCAGGAATTATCTTGTTGGAAAATTTAAATTAGTTTGTGCCACTTCGAACTACTAAACACTCTTCTGTGGCAACTAAGAAACCTACAAAATGAAAAAGTAAAGAGCACAGTTAAAGCTGGAGTAGTGCTTTCTTTTAAACACAGTCCTACCTAGACAAAATTCAAAAAGAATTCCTTCTGTTTCACATTTAGGAAAAAAAACCCCGAAAACCAAACTTCCCTCAGCAGCCCATTAAATGTATCTTTTGTCAAAACACAGACATGGCATTTTCAGGAGAGTTAGTTTTTTCAGCTGACACTGCTGGCTGGACCACAGCATCTCACAAGATGTGTTCAAATGCTGCCTACCTAATTTTAGGGTTTAGTCTGTTCAAAACATAAAAATTCCATTCTAAAACTGCATTTAAAAAAAAAAAAAAAAGAGGGGATGGGGAAAGGATATTGGGCCAGGTAGCACTCAAAAGATGCAGCAACTAAACTAGAACAATCAAAAACTCTGAAACTATTTGCCTTCACATTCACATTGAACTCTATGCAAAAGCTCTTTCTCCTTGCTGAAGAACAGTAAGTTTTCCCAGGAAACCGTGAACTTCTTAATTCAAGACTTTCCAAAAGAGGGCAGAAAAAAGCTTGTGCTGAAATCTCAGCTTAAGGAAGAACTAAACTGTTAAGAGAAATCCACCCTTGGAAAGCAAATGATTGAAAAAAAGTCTCTCTAGAGGAAAAGATGTAAGTATGCCTTGAGACCCCAGAAGAACAAGAATTGTAAAGGTCACTTCTGGTCGTCTCCTCCTCACTTGGATGGTGTTTTTCTTTAGCTCTGAAGGAAGGAATGTGACTAGCAGGCAAATCTAACAATGACATAATACCAAATGGGACTCAGTAACGATGCACGTCACAAAAGTTAAGCAAGCTGCAGTGGTTTATCCTAGGGTCACATCTGGATTTTCTCCGCTTATTGCATTAAGCTGTTGCAGCAGGGAAAGAGGGAAAAAAAAAGCACAAGAAAAAATTAAGAAGCAGTTATACTGTTTCTACATGGACTCCATGACAGTTCAAGTTAGGTTATCCTAAAAAGTACTTTAAGGTTCATCTAAACTCACAACAACTAGCATTTTCATTTACTTACTGCCCCAAATAATGGACTGTATTAATCTTTATTTAGTGCAGGCTATTTACTGAATGTCCTACATTTAAGTCCTTTCTCTTTCAGTCATAAGCTGTTAACAAACCTACTCTAAACAATATTAAAACAAGTTGAATTAAGTTACCTTTTTGTATTTTAAGAAAATCTGTTTAGTTTTTGTAGCAAGAGCCTTTGCAAAAAGACTTTCATAAAGATGAGAAACCATACCTCTGAATAGATCCAACAGCCCATGAAATGGACAGTGCAAACAAGACTAAGTTAAAGCACTCTCCGACATGGCTTAACAGCATTAATAACTACTCTTCAGGCAGGTGTGCAAATTTTAAATGCCTTCAAAAGGGGTAGTTCATACAGTTACAATAACACCAACACTTATACGTGACATCTTATGTGCACAGAAATGGAGACAAGCACATCCCTTTAACCTGGCATATTTGAAGTACAGTTAACAGGAAAAAGTTTTTCAGTGATTTTTTTGCCTTGTTTCTTAAAAGTTGAAGTATTTCAGTTCTGCTGTTTGCATTTCAAAGGCTACCATTATCAAGAATCTACAGAAAGAACCGATACATGTATTAAATCTTTCCTATATATGTAAGATCACTAGGAGCAAAATGGAAGCTTATGGTGAAATCCAAGAAACCAAGAGTGCAGGACTGATGTGTTTTCATGGGGAAAGCTTTTATGGCCATTTTAACATGTTCAACCTACAACAGAAGTGGAGGAAAGAGTAGCCTTTAGAGCATCTAATCTTTAAAAGAATTCCAACACAGCAATATCCCAGCTAGCTCTGCTAATCCACCTGACTGCACAGTGACCCAGCAAGTGGCAGGGCCCTGCTGACAGACAGAAAGGCAGGATCATACATCACAGCAACAGCATGTAATGAACTTGGTATAACCCATTAGGCACCTAGAGCTAAATTTTGTGTCTGAGCAATGAAAGCACTGCAATCATCTGCAATTTTTATCCAAACCTGTCATTTTTAAGTATACCAACTTCTCAGACACTGTTTTCAATGTGTCGTCATGGCTGAAGTTGTGGACTAAGGAAGAAAAGAAATGAAATATTCCCATGCAATCTTTTCTTTACAAACTGATAGATAACTAGAGAACAACAAAATTAAGTGGTAGTGATTTTCTTCAGTTCAAGACAGCCATTCCATTAAATCTTATTGTGATCTGTTCTTTCTTAAGCATTGAAGAGAATCCACACAGCTGCCTTGAAATGTTGTTAAACATTATTTCAATTTTGCAGTTTTGTCTACAAAGATCTCCCTCCTGAGCAAGCATCAATGAAGACAATGAAGTTAAACTGGCAAAACACTTTGTTTTCTAACTCCTGAACTAAAAACCAGGACATGAATTTCAGTCAAGCTTCCAAGATCAGTATTTGTTCAGTTAAAAAAGGAAAAAGTCCCAGGCCAGCCAGATTTTTATTTTTATTTTAATTTTAATTAACACCTGTCACAGTAAGTCACAAGAAAGACGTTACCTCTACCATTATAAATTACTCCACATAGCTGTGGCAATTAGAAACAAAGAAACTAGAAGCATCTAGCTCACATAATACACTAAAAAGTAATACATCCTTTAAAGAAAACACCTTTAATAAAAAGGTTTTGGATACTACTACTCAGTGTGGGCAATAACATTAAAAAGAATTAATTTTGTGTAGGAAGCATTCTGCATTTTAGAGCTCACAGAGGTTAAATAAAAACAACACAACCCCCTCACACAGATTTCCTCAAGACACTTCATTAAAAAAGGCAATATAAGGTAATCCTTGAGAAATAAATACTTTTTCTGACGTTTCCCTGTAATAATTTTTTACCTCTTCTGAGAGCATTGGCTTGTTTAAGGATATGCTTATGAGGACATGCCATAAAATTTCAGTAGTTATATAGGCTATCACAAGTTACAGCTCAGCATCTTCAAGGCCAGAAACAAGAGTCTTCCATGAACAGAATGATAGGAAGACTGCCAACTCCATAATGTGGAAGTTACACAAAACTTGCCCTTTGCCTGGAATGCCCCCCAAACAACAGATCTGAAAGTTCAAAAATCTTCAAGAATTTTGGTATTAGATAAGGTTAGATGATGTTTTCAATGCTTTGGGTTTGATTTTTCATTGTTACAACATGTACAACTAGGTTCCTGCAGTAAAATGGACCATGTAAACTGATGACATACTACTTACCACTGAAAGCACAAAATTGAGAAGAGCTGTCCCACTGTGGAAGAGGATTGTCACCAGCGTTGTAACTGTAGTAAACAAGAGGCTCACATTGCGACTCATCACTATCCACAGAGACTCCAAGATCTGGAAAAGGAGAGGGAAGTCAGGCACCAGATAGTATTAACTAGGACAGAGAACTGCTTAGAGAGTGATTCATCTCCATCAAGCCATACAAAGATTTAAAAAAAAAAAAATCATCTTCCCTTGCTCCTAAATTACAGCAGGTCATATCAAGTGAAAACATCTACTTTACCAGAAGACAATTATCTAGGTAAATGGTTACTAGGTTTTAGAATTTTCCTCCCAATGCTCAAAATTATTTCATTATGCAAAATTGTAAAAAATCTAGATGCAGTGGCACTTGTTTATTGTGATTAACATCACCATCAGTTGAAAGTGTATCTTGTCTTGGAAGAGAAAAGTCATCTTTTCAAAAGCAGAAATGCTAAAATGAAAAGAACAGTAAGTAACATCACAAGGGAGAAGTAAGTCTAAAGACAGCTTCAAATCAAGTAATAGAATTACTACTTTAATAAAATTTCTTTTAACATGTTTTATGGTAATGAGATGCATAATTTTTATAACGTATGTAGACAACCACACAAATTGTGATTTTTGAGCAGGGATGCATCAGTTAGCCAAGCAATTACAGAAAATAGATCAAATGACGCTAGACAATCTATTAAATTTTGTACTGGCTTGGGGAACTGATTGCTTATTAGTTACAGACAGTAAAGAGCAGTTTTGAGACATGCCTTTAAATATGTAATACCCACTACAGCCAAATTAGTTTATGTATGGATGCAGACACATCAATCTGAATAGGGCAGCAACTTGATGAGACATTAAGGACATAAAGGGATGGCATGGCACAGCACATGGAGGCATCCTAAATGCAATGCACAGTAGTTTCACAACAAATTTCATTCAGAAGAAATACAGTGAGAATGTATTAGCCAAAGTGATTCAAAGATATAAAAGAAGTAAGGTTACAAACAAAAAGCCATACCTCTTTGAAACTAATTAATGTAACTAGAAAAACTGTAAAAGGTCTGACACAAAAGCCCTTCTCCAGGTTCAAAGCAGTAAGTGAACACTTCAAAATTAGCAACAGTTAATTTTGGTTTAATGAATATCGTAATCAATTAGACTGTGTTAAAACAAAAAAAATCCAAAGCCCCAAACCAAAAAACCCAATAGCTGGCATTTGTAGAGCAGACAAAGGAGTGTGAGCTGTGTGATCGCCTCTCCTTTGAAACTGAGTGAAACATATAGAAGATAATGTATAAAGCATAAACTTGGGAGGGAATAAGTGCTGGGGGAAGTCACGGGGAATTACAACACAGTAAAACCAGAAAGATCTACTTAATTCATGCTTCTTACTATTTAATGGGAATTTTGAATTTTAAGGCTCATCTTTTGAACAGATTTTATTAGTCTCTCTTGAGAATTCAAGTGAGGTTAGAAGTAAAGAGAATGTTCTGCTGAAAAACATTCTCCCTCTGGTATATGCCCCCTTCCTTCTTCTACGGATTAAGAATTCATTCTGGGAGTGCAGCAGTGGTATAAATTCATGCAGCCACCAGGTAACTTTATTAAATGTGCATTACACTATGAGGACTGTAAACACAGCGGACAGTGATTTTTGAGGGAACAGTTTGTAGCTAAAGCAGAGGCCTTTCAGTTGATATTCAGTAAAAATAGTACTGTCACTACTAATAACAGGTTATAAGTTGAATGCTAACTGTGCAAGGCTCCAGTCCCAGATGTTTAAGCCTGTTACTAGAACTTGGCATGTGAACAGGAGCTTGGTGTCACAGGTCTCCTGTTATGATGTGGACTTTAACCACAGAACAGCAGCTAAGGACTTGAAAATAGGGACACAGGTCGAAAACAAAGGCCCCTGAAACACAAACAGTTCCTTGAGGAAGAAGGCATTGAAGATGCACAACCTTAAGAGCTAGGAGAAGACTGCTTTTGCTTTAAGAAAATGCGGTAGCAACTAAGGAAGGGGAAAAAAAATCCAACCAAACAGACAAGCAACAGGATATGGCACCTGCCATGACCTGGAAAAGTAATGCCTCTCCAAGCATCACACAGCATATAGTCCAGGACAGAGGTCAAGAGTGGGAGTTGTCCAGGAAAAAAAACCACCTTATGAAAGGACAAGCTCCTTAATTTGAGGGAAGATGATGTGCATTTCAGTTCCAGCTTTCCGTACTTAAGAGCTATTGAGCCTGCTCACTTACACTTCCGTGACTCAGATCGTCAAAGATAGCTGCTATTGCTGCCAACTACACAGCATCACCACGATGGTATTCTATCCTCACACCTCATGTAGGATTTGACTGCTAAGAACCAATCGCTTTAAATACATAATGATAATAATTAGCAGACTAAAACAAACCATTAGCATGAAGTGCATTGTTAATAAAAGTTGGTCTGGTAAAGTTTTGTTTTAAAGATTAAAACTAGCCTGATTTGTTAGTCTTCCAAATACTAATCACAGCAATCATTAATTCCCTCCCTCGCACACTGTCACTTGCTACGCATCAGCTGAGCTGATACTGGTGAGCAGGTCACAAGGAGAGGAGCTTGTTCCATCTGCTACAAGAGAGTGTACATCTGGTGGGGGCTGGGAAGGTTTCCTTCAAAATAGCACACTCCTCCAGTATAGGTTGTATTTGTTTAACACTTTCCCTAGAAGCTTTAGCCTAAGGAGCTGATAACCAGGAGTATACAACTGCAGTTAGTCAGAATGCAGTTATCAGGTAGTTCAATCAATATCGGGAATGATTCTCCTAGAAGGACATCCGTGCTAGGCAGAGTCATTGATCGGAACTGTTGAACTAGTTATCGCTAGCATTTGCTTCAGAGTAAGCATGGATAGTGCTTTTCGTTCAGCTTCACTATGTTTTATGACAGCAAGCGCATCTTCTAGGACTCACCTCCAGCTATAGAGTAAGTTCCTCTTTATGCATATGTACCATTAAAATTTCAAGACACATGCTTCTCATCGCTAGGATGAGAAGACAGACATAGCACACATTAATCATTACTGAATACAGTACCAGAGAGTGCTCAAATACTTCACTAAGACTCACAAAATCAAAATACATGTACCTGCACCTGAGAGTTCACAATGCCATTTGATTCCCAGAGCATACTGCAGCTGAGTTAATAAGCTCAGTTACTATGCATAAACAATTTCCAACACCTCGCCAGCTGACCCGTTCTCCAAAACATAACTAAGTGTGAATATTTATGGAATAATGATACTTTTACTGTTATTAAATAACTGAAAACCACACCTCTTTCCCCAAGACAATGCTTTGTAAGTAGCCTTAAAAGATCAGTGTTCAAAAGAGCTAGGAAGCTGTACGGGAAACAAAACTCCCTTATACATCACATTGTGATGTGTCACTATCAGCATCAGTTGCTGTGCTTTTCCAATCTGTAACAGGCAAGAAATCAAAATTGCACTTAATGTTTTTAGCCATACAAGGTGTGCTACTGGCCACTTAAACTGGCCAATACCTGAAAGCAAGGTTTTAAAAGGCACTTGACCAAAACAAGTTCTTTGCAGAGAACTTCAACAAACTTCTGGAAGCCAGGTAAATTCATGTACCTAATTTGATTGTAGAGATCATTAACAGATTTATAAAGGGAATAAAACTGGACACAAAGAGGTATTAGGGAAAAAAAAAANAGAAAGATGTATCATCCTGACAACTCAAAAATGACAGCAACAGAACAAGTCAATAATCCTTTCAGGTAAAAGACCAGCAATGGACTTTGTGAAGAATAATACAGTATGCACATGATCAAGAGCCTCCTGCTCCAATTAAAAGCTGATTTCCAAATAAACGTTTGCCCATAAAGTTCTGGGCTAACCTTTCAGGGCTCAACAGCTTATTTTTCATAAAAAAACATTTTTGCTTGACCTTTATGTGAAACAGAGTCAGAACAGCAACAGAAAAAGGACTATCCTCCAGCATCATGTCTTGGACTTTCTGACTATAAAGAAACCAACTGCTCTAAAAGTATGCATCAGCTTGAATTTCACTTACACTCAAAAAAACCAACACCCATTATGAAGAAGAGAATGCCACACTTCCGAACACTTACCTTACTAGAAAAAAAAAATAAAATGCATTGCAGTTGAATTATTACTGAAGAATGGACTGTATTAGCTATAAACTTAGGAGATTACTTGAAGAAATTCTCAGGGCCAGAAAAAACATTAGGATATATGGTAACTCAGTGAAATATGTGAGAAACTGACTTGTTTGGAACACACAGATCAGTCATGCTAAAGGCAGGGATAGAGAAACCTAGCTGAGCTGAAGCTTGCTGTGTACATCTTAATGGAAGGTCTTCAGTCTTCCTGTCGAGGAAATTTCTCAATGAGATAGCAGCTGCTGGTGGAATGATGAATATTCTTGTGCAAGAAGCAAAAAGATCAATTTAAGGAGACATTAGCAGTGTCTCATATACTATCAAGTGAGTTCTGAGTGATCATTCACAGATTTAGCCAGCAGTCATTTAATTTTTCAAGGTTTCAAACCTTCAAGAAATGGAGAAAAAGGGTATGAATGGAAAAACAGGTGAGTGGGGAAGGAATGAGACTTTTTTATTTTTCAGAAATTAAATCTTAACAGTCCAGCTCTGTATTGCATATTTCATTCACCTGAAAAGCTACCTTAGAAGAGAGCATGGGGTGCAAACTTGGAAGCATAAGTGAAGATCCACTCTAGTTCCCTCCCCAAACTAAGAATAGGATGAAACAAACCCCACTTCAGAAACATATCACCAGATAAACTGGTTTATAACACTACTGATTCTAAAGAATACTGGAAAAATCCAAAGCTGAAAGGCAGCACTGCTGCTAACACCAAAGCTTTTAGAAAAAAAGCAAACCGATGATTTGGAAAAGCTTATCTTCATATTAAATCTTAAGGCAATTTACATGTCTATATAGTGAATTACTTTAAAATAATTAAGGTCTGTCTACATCAAACTAGAGCTAAGTATAACTGCTATAATGAACAGCACATTTTGAGGGGGGTACAGAAGTCTTCTGTGCTTTATCTGATACTCAAAGTACTGAATCGATGCATATTGTTACAAATTAAACAAATGCCAGTAATTCCCCAGCACAGCTAAACTAGGGATTTAATTATATACTTTCAACTTTGATATGAAAATTTCTTCTACTACAGGTAAAGTCTGAAGTTAAACACTTGCATCTGTCTTCTTTCAGCATTTTTCTTACAGCAAATGCTCCTTCTTTTACTACAAAGGATGAACATTTCCTATGATTTCCATCAATGGAAAAGAGCTTATATGCTTGTGATTGTGACACTGTCAAATAACAGTATTTTCAGAGAATAGTCATCTGTACTATTCCAAAGTATTTCAGAAAGCCAAGGGGCTAGCAAGACAGTTATTCCATGGTAAACTCTAGCCTCAATCTATGCATAAGTATTTTTTTATGTGTAAATAGTGTAATCTTAGTTTATTCTTTTCCAAAGGTGGATGAAATCTCACTATGGCTGCACATCCACACACACTTGTTTACCATTATCTTTAAATGTTAAAAGTGTTTTTAAAAAACTAACAAAACAATTTTGGGACTGTACCATGTCTTGCTATATTCTTAAGAATTGCAGGTTAGCACTGACTTCAAGTGTCCAAATGCAGAAACATCCTACAGTTTGAAGTATAGATAACCTGTTTAAACTCCCCTCACCCCCTCCCACAATCCCCACCATATACAATACACTCAACAACCACAAAAAAATCCCACCTAAAGTCCAACAAAACATAAAAATGCAAAAAAATTAAAAAAACCAAACAATATACCCACCCAAATGAAAAAAGAAACGCTCCAAAACAATCCCCCCTTAAAAGCACCTACATAATTTAAAATATTGATCCTTCCCAATTCAGTAGGCCATTCTCATAACTCATCGTTTCTCTTCAAAATACCAAGAGAAAGATTTTCATGTTCTGATAAAAACATAAATCCCAGATACAGTAAGCTTCTATTGTATCCTAGGATAGGTAAGCAACTTGCTTACAAACACCAGACTTAAGTCTAAATTATTCTTATTTTCATCATCTCCTAGTTTTAATGGCCTAAACAAGCAAAAAAATCAGATTTTCATCAATTTTAAATTGGAAATATCAGTGTGAGTAATATTTATGCAATGCATTATGGATGAGCAAGCCAGCCAAGAAAATGCTGCCCAGTAAGGATGTGAAATCAGGATTTAGAGCTATATACTATGCTGACTGGTTTACAGTCTGGCATTAAGGACGTGAGTGTATGGAGAAAAGGGACAGGTGCTTCCCCACAGCTGCTGAGTCATGAGCTCATGGAAATAAACAGGAAAGCAAGTCAACTGCTGGCACATGGAAAGCATGCTAGCTAGATGAAAATGTATTTCAGTCTTAAATATTTATTCTCTTTACACTATTTCCTGCATTATTCTTCTAGCCCATTTGGATTACTGAAGCACACATCATGGTTTCTGTGCACTGTGCAGCAATGCTGTAAATGACACAGCTAGCACCTACCATGTAGTTTCTCCTCCTTCTCTCCCTCTTGCCTAGAAGGAAACTCCATATTGATTTTAAAAGATGATGTGTTGTGTATTTTTGCTCAAGCATGCATGGTCAACTTTGAGAAAGCATCAAGCAAATTTCACTATTAACTGAGAAAGATGTTCATTGCAATGAAAAGTTTTTCTCAACTTTTTGTTGACTCACATTTTTTTCTATGATAGAAACTGTAACCATTTAAGCAGCAGTTGAGGAAGGACAGAAGATGTGCACGTGCTCATCCGTCTAAACCCAGAACTGCCTCGAGGCAAATACTAGATTTAATTGTATCCACAGAAATGTTATGTTGTGCGTTAGGCATAAAAACCATTCTTCCAAAATGGATAAATAATAACCTGAAGATAATTCTAGTTTATGACAGTAGCTCAAGTCAAAGATGAACTATAACAGGGATTGACTCTGTATATTAAGCATTTCAGCCTTAACATCATTTTTAAGAGAAATGTAGTTGCTTCAGTTTGGATTGCTTTCAATGAGGTTTTTTTTTCTCCTCATGAGGTGAAACGTCCAGTGCATTAATTCAGGAATTCACACAGTGTAAAATATTAATTTCATTCTCCATAGAACTTTCATAAAAGAAGAGAGAAATAAGCTGCTTTCAACCCAATGAATAATTATTTGAGGGAAAAAAAAAGTAAGATTACAAAAAAAAATATTTCTGTTTTCACAACCTCTTGGTCAATAGTTTCCTCAACTATACCCTAAACAAACTGGTCTCTTTTTTAAAAGACTACGTAACACAAAGCATTTAAAACCAGCTTGCAGGTGACACAGGTAATCCTATAGCAACAACCTGTCTCAGAAAGAAGTCAGGGAAGGTAGTATTAACGAAGATGTTGAACTCAGGAGTGCTTCTTCATCACAACCAGTTCTGTTTGCAGTATGGATATATCCTAAGTAGGCTTACAAAAATTGCTTAGGTAATTGTAAGTAACACTAACACTGTTTCCATAATTTTCCACGTACTTCAATCCATAACCTCAGTGGTAGTCCAAGGGGGAATTGTTATCAGGTAAAAATGAAACTAATTTGGTAATAAGGGCAAAAAACACATACCGAAAGAAATGTTTCAATGTTATCATGAACAAATGAGGCAACATCTTGCCAGTCCAAAATATCACCAAGCCAGCTGTTTTGACGGTTTATGTGCCATTTGTGTCCTTTGTGTCTTCCAGAATGCGTTACATTCTTAAAAAGAGAGACAAAGACATAAAGAAAACAGACATTTGAATAACTAACAGATCTGAGAAAGTCAAAGACTAATGTTTTCTTAATGAGGAACAGATCCACCATGTATCTAAATACTTAAGAGTTGCTTTAATTGGCATCCTCAAAAATACATGGAAGTACTCTGTACACTAGAAAAATTAAAATCTGGAAAAACAACTTAGTTAATTATTCCATATAATTACAGTTCTGTATATTGCACTCACTCACCTCAGTTAAACATTAGCTTTACTGCTTGACTTAGGCAATGGTATCTATCTTGCTCTTTATGAAAGCACAGAAGAAAGATGTAATGATCTCAGTTACTGCATGCATAATTTACCATTCACAACATACAACTTTTCCCAGTACAACCCCCAAAGGAAAATACAAGTAGAAGCCAAAACAAGTAGCTTTGTCACAATTAGTGTCTACTTCTCCATTGGCAATGTTCAGTCATGCAAAAGCTAAAAGCTAAACTGGACGCATGGAAGACTTCTTCTGACTGCACAGCTTTCTAAGTGCAACACAGCAAGACAGCCACACAACCACAACAGCTAATTCCTTAAGTGGCTTGACCCTAATTACGAAGTTGCCTATTGTCATAGTTTAGCAGCAGCAGCAGCTGAGCACCATAAAGCCACTTGCTCTCTCCTCCCCATCCCACCGTGGGGCGGGGAGGAGAATCAGAAGAAAAATATAAAACTCGTGGGTTGGGATAAAGACAGTTTACTGGGAACAACAATCCTTATAAAAGAATATACAAAGCAGGTGATACACAATGCAATTTGGTCACCACCTGGAACCTGATGCCCAGCCCCAAGCCACGATCCCTCCTCCCCTGCCAGCTCCCCCCTTTATATCCTGAGCATGATGTCATATGGTATGGAATACCCCTTTGGCTAGTCTTGGTCAGCTGTTCTTGCCTGTGTCCCCCCCCTGTTTCTTGTGAAAATTAACTCTGTCCTAGCCAATAGCCAGGACACCTATTGTCCAACTGAATCACACCTGCTTACCATCTAGCATGAGACAATTTGACTCAGTCTGGGACTGTGACAAGTGTTTCACAGGATGCCAAAATTCCACTGTAAGCAAGTCTAAGCAATTCCGTTGACTGCAACAGATCTCATCCTAATCTTCAATAGCAAGAGACTTCTCAGGTTCTCAACTCTGGTGTTTATATGTGTCCCACTATTACTGTTAAAATTTTCCAAAAACTTTTAACCTTACCAGCTGGCCTTTGAAATGACAGTATCTTTTTAAGCATACATGTCAAGTAGTATTCCAAGTGAAGTCTCTGCCCTGATTTATCTAAGAGCATTACATCTTCTGCTTATTACCAATTGTCCCTAGATGCATCATTACACTTTACGTAAAATTAGCAACGTTCTTTAACGATCCACAGCAACACAGAGATCTTTCTTCTGAGCTGGGAGTTTATTTAAAGCAGAAACATGACTAGTCAAAAATCTCCCTCCAATAGGCCTTCTGAATTGATAAACTGTATCAAGAACCTATTTTCTGTTCATCTCGTTTATTTTCAAAGACAGCTCTTACCATTAACTAGTAGAATTAGGTATTGTTTGCAAGTGTTGTAACATGTTATTAAGACACATTTCTAGTTAATTTTTATTCAGCAACTATACTGCTGTAGCACCTAAGGCCTCAGGTGTTGATAAATAAGGGATTCAAAGAAATTGTCAACAGGTTCAACTTCCACAAATTCACTAGATCTTAAGAACAAAACCTCACACGTGAGTGGACTAGGAAGAGAAGATTCTTGTCCTTGAAAAAAAGATACTTTGATTGGAAAGCTATGCCATCATCTTTCTAGTGGTTTATTATTCTGTTACTGGTTTACTTCATCAGGAACATAGACACAATGGTAACTGATGTATCACTACTTCTCTAGAACCTTTTAAAATATACACCATTTGCTATCTACTGATCTTCTCAGAAAGCAGCAGTTAATGGTTGAATCCACGTTTTGTCGGCAACTCTTCCTCAATTCTACAGCTTTCATGGAAAAGTGTCACCTAAGCCTGGGTTCTTCAGTCACCTAGAGACTACAGCAACACTATGCAGGCTGCAAAATGAAATGCAATTATTACGCTCATACAACTGAAATAGTGGGGAGCCTGAAAGCTGTACTGAGAGAGATATAGTACAGATGTCCTCCACACTGCACTATCATCTAGTTTACCGGTTTTCAGATACACTGAAGGACAATGCAAGGCTATTCCAACATTACAGAAGGAAACGGCCAGGTGGTAAGCACTCAGGTGAGACGTTTATGTGGATAGGGAGTGCAATAGAAGGGGCAAGATTAGAAATAGACTCTGGAGGAGTTACCCGCAGCCCACAGAGAAGCGGCTGCCACCCAGCATGCCAATGGTAACATAGGGTCTCTAGCATGCAAACAGTAGCCAGACTTTGTAGGCGGTGAGCGTCAGTGCGTTCCTGCAGCTCTTTCTGCCATTTTAATTACTAGGAAAGCTTGTTTTTACCCTACCAGAACAGTATCTACAAGAAAGCCACCTCACAGTATTCCCTCAAATAATAGCTGCAAGAAAAAAACTCATGTAACACAATGAACACAGACACAACCTGTGCTGCACACTGCAGCAACAAAACACCTCCTACAGCACATCTAGTGACACAGAGCCTGACTGAACAGTGCAGTGCTACAGACCATCTGACACACAGGTTATATTAGTAAAAGTAATAGGTTTATCAGTATAACTATCAAAACTAAGTGTTTTTCTTTGTCAAGCATTTAACACTGAATACTCCTGAGTGCTTAAGGACAGCAAATCTATCATAGATTCAGTTTTAATTTCTCCTCAGCAGTTCCATATTTGTCAACAGTGACATGCTAGCTCTCCACATGCTCTTCTACATCATTATGTTGTCAGAAAAAGACACTGATTCTTTCCCCTACTATTTTCACTGCTACACTGAAACCCTTAATTCTTTTAATACAGAGATCTTCTTGGAACTTTAGAAGTACTTTAAAAACAACTGTATAAAGAAAACTGTTAATATATTATAGTTGCAACTATTTAAGTGTATTTAATATTTCAGGGGTATGACTTGTGGATTTGGTATTTCCATTGCTCCATGGCTAATTAATTGCTTGCTTTTTCCTTTAAAAGGCAAACAGCATTGGCAGCATGAAAATGATTTAACTCTTATGACCTTTTCAAGATTCAGTATGCAGAACCCATTATAGGAAGGCTAGTACAGTTGGCAAAAATGCATTGTAAGAAACTTAGTGAAAGGATAATTTCTTTCCCAAAATTTCAAATTAATAAAAGCTACACAAATCATGCAGAGTATCAGTTTCCTTTTCCTAACCCCTCAGGATCACAAAAATTCAACAGAAAGCTCTAAACTATAACATACTAAAAAGTGAGCAAAACGTAAGTTAAATGGCATTCATAAACACACACATAACTACGTAAGTGAAGGACACAGTTGTGGCTGTACTCAAACTGTGACTGTAGAATGATGTATCTCACACACTTGAAATTCTTACCAACTTTTTATTATTATGACCTTTACTCAGCATTCCAACTTTTCACTAATCTCTTTCTCAGAAATGCGCACTTAGCATAATTACCTCAAGGCACTAAGTGATAGCTTATAGTTTATACAAATACTATTTAAGTAGGTTACCCACCTTCACAAACCAAGAGTGATAAAGCCTGTCCCAGAGCTCTAGCACTTGTTTTTCAATCACAGCGGTGTTATTAACTTTTTCTCCTAAAATCTTATGGAGCTAAAACATAGAGAAATCTTTTATTATACAAGACAGAATGAAGCTGGCATCTACGACAAACTCCACGCTAGATGAATCACTTAAGATTGTCAGTAAAGGCATGGCTCAAACCCAATTGATTAGAAAAGCTGAGTATCAGCATGGAATACACACTTCAGACAACATGAAGATTTTGTCTGTAAAAAACATTCTGCTGCACTAAGCCAAGCGCTTCTTTCTGCACTGAAAAAACAATGTCGTCTCTAAAATGCTGAATCCAAAATCCTTGATCATCTTTAGAGTACGTATTTCAAATAATTTGAGATGTGTGCTAGATGTCAAAACATACAAATAAGAATCTTGGCATATTCTAGTAAAGAAAGTTAAATAAATAAAATTATAATTAAAAAAAAAAAAATCCCATCTACCACACCCAGCCCACATAGAAATTAAATACTGCTGGGGAATACATTGCCTACAATTAGACAGCTAAAGCCAGATGAAAAAAAATATTCATCTTTAGCTGATGCATTTTCACTGGCAATCTTATTAAAATGATGACAGATTTTTTGGCTCGTAAAAATAAACAGTCTTCTGAGCAGAAAAGACTACTGAAATCACTCCCACTCTTCCTTCTACTCACAAACTAGGGAGTGGAAAGAACAGATCTGTCAACAAAATGGTTCACAACACAGAAAAGAATCACTGACAATTTTTTTTTTCTTTTTACTTTTATGAAATACCAGAAACTAAAACATCAAAAAAGGTGGAGGAGCTCATTCTTACCTTATGTGTAATCCATTCTCGGCCGTATTGGTATACGTTATTAGCTGCTGAATTGAGTGCCTTCTGAATAACCTGGGCTTCTGGGAGCCAGCTAGTTTTTTTTTAAAGAAGGGAAACAAAATTAACTGCTATGTTTTTTACCCATTCCATTATACATTAAGCACATTACATATTAACATTTGGAAACAACAGCAAACAGTTAAGGTTAGATACATATGAACTTACTACAACTAGAATATTTCCTTCTACATATCAAGCAACAGACTTTCTAATAAGCAAAGCACAATTAAATCTAGGGCACATCACTGGAATTCTCCAAGGGTCCTGAAACTTCAGTTGAATTGGTATCTCAACTTTTTCAAGAGAGATCTGCTCTTCAATCTGTATGCATGCTATTCACATTACATTCTTAGAAATTTTCCTAGTGTTCTGATTTTCTGAAAATACTGTATGAAGCAGTCTCATCTAGCTGCAAAGATAACCTTCTCAACTATGAATTGAATGTAAATTGTTAACGTAGTTTCCCTGAAAAAAACGACCAGATGAAGCAACAGGTTTGGGCACCAGCTATTTCTAAGTCCCCACCAAGCTATCTTCAGGGATTCATGTCACTCTCAGGCAATGGACCTACTGAGATGCCAGCATTCCAACACTTGTGAATACAGGGAACACGTTCTCTGCTTTGACTTTCTTTCTACATCTTGATTCAGTGGCACATGTTAGAGCCCTTCCAAAACAAGAAAGTATTCAGGAAATAAAACTGCTGCATTTGTTCACCTGACTGAAGATCAACATAGAAGCTTTTCTGTCTGTGTAACCCTTCAGAAATGTTCCGCACTGGAATTCTAAGACATTTCAGTCACTCACCTCTAAATGTAATGTGAGCATCAAGCTCTGAAAGCTGGTGAAGCTTGAGATATACTTACTCCTAATGGATTAAAAGACAGTGTTTTGGATGCTTTAAATTTGGATGCAAACACTGGAAGTAAAAAATTTAGCTAAAATTCTGCTAATTACTCAACTAGTAGTGCAGTATTTTCATTATGTGAATAAGCTTCCCACAGTCAAATTTCCATTTTCATTACTTCTACTTATTTACATCTTAAGGTAAAATGAAAAGGCCAAGCAACACAAGAAATGCCAGGAAGGAATAAACAAACACATTAAATGCTTTCTGTTCTCTTGATTGCGATTACTTAAGTATTAGTAAAGCACATAGTACTATAGCATTTATTAACTCTATCATTTTAGTTCTGTTTTTGAGAATTTATCTTGCTTTTACAATACTGCATGCACTTTCTTTCAATCCTGTTAAACTATCATCACTTTTGTTTAGACAGTGCCCTTGAAAAGCATCAACGATACTTGTCCAGGAGACAATTCTTTATTTCCTGGAAAGTGCCTGGACTCACCTTTACTCAATGTCTGTTTAGGTGAAGTAGAATGAAAGCAAACTGGAACATCATCCCTTTAAAATCACACTACTCAGTCTTACCTATTCCCCCTCTGCTGCTCATGCAATCACTTCTTTGCTCACCAGCATGCCCTTGTTTTCCTCTCAAAATCTTCTCTCTCCCTTAATATTTGCCTTGGTGTTTGCTTTAATCATTACACAGACCATATCTTATAAAGTTCCCACCGCGTACACTATACACATCTACTCTTAACGTGAACAGCCATTCCCAACTGATTCATACCAAACTGTCTCCACTCACTATTCTTTCCACCCTCAAACTCTTTTTCAGTTCACTCTGAAAACATTTTCTTCAACTCCTATTCCCTCAAAGGCATTCTGCAGCCAGCTCTTGACATTAAAAAAGTAACTCGGCTCTCATCTTGCAACCTTCAACAGAGAGCATTCTCTGCCATTACTTCTCTTTTGCAGGTAAGAGGGAAAATAATATTGACTTCTTTATTCTCTGCACTATGCAAGTTTTTCTCCAAAACTGTAACTAGAGAAGTTTATACAGCTGTCCTTCTCCACCAAAGTCCAACCAGTCCTCAAATAAGATACCACATTGACAGTCTTCCGGAGTAATGCATAAACACTACCGCTGCCTGAGATCTGCCTGCAACAGTCACTCCCATTTCTGTTTACCTAGGAGATTTTTTTAAATTAAAAACTATGCATAAGAGCGAGCACCTGGAAGCTTGTTCATCCACCCTATACTATTCACTTAACTTCAGCATTCTTACTTTGCCCATTCTGGGTGACTGGCTACTGTCTCATTGATCAAGCTGCTCGTGACTTGAATCATGTGAACACTCTCTTGATGCACCTAAATTAAATATAGAGAGGAGAAATGTTATATAATGCAAACTACAATTCTTCCTACATTCAGAGAGGCTTCGGGGTTTTTTGGGGGGAAGGTGGGGTGACCAGTTTGTACATTTAAAGAATAATTCTTCCAACGCAGACAGCCCATCATGATGAATGAAGTGCCATTAACCCCCAAAAGCAGTCAATACAATAATCATCATTCTGTTCTGACAATTTTGGTCACACACTGTGTGACTAGTAATAGCAAATGGAAATTTAAACCATATCTCATCAGTGGAAAAAATTCTAACAATACAGCAGTGCCATCAATGGAAGCACTAAAACACAAAGTACAGTTTCAGATATACGTTTTTAAGCCACTGATCAAAGAAGTGTAAAAATTAATGAATGCTCAGCTCTAACATGACAAACCATGCTATGAAGTGCCTCACCAAATTAATTCTTCAATAAGAATGATAAAAGGCACCTTTTATAAATAACTTAATATTCCTTTTATGAATATAAGGAAGTTTTAGGCAGGAACGTTTGCACAACTTTTAAAGCTTTCGATTTTAAGTATTCAGCAGTATATAAGGCTACCTTTTGGAAAAAGGAGATTGATATCAGAACCCAGTGATTTTTGTTCTGTAACTGTATTCAATACAAGCATTCAATCTCCATTAACTGTTTTAAGTATGAACACGGCTCCATTTAAAAAAAAAAAGTAAAAGTACACGAGCGACCTCTTCTGGTGAGCAAAAAAAACCCCCAACCACAAACCAAAAGTTAAATTCAGACAACATGTGATCATGAATCTCAGCACATTTAAACGCAGAACAGGATACCATGAGGTTATTACAGGCTATTACACAAACAAATTGACAAATACACCTTAGCATTTTTCAAATATGTTTCTGATGCAAGGTAAATTAAAAAAAGAAAAAAAATCTAAATGGCTCTACCATTGACAAGAAAAGTGTAACAGGATGCAAAACAAATCTGTTTCTGTAATATATAAGCTAGTAATTATTTTACTAAGATAAATTTTGTATTTCCAAACATCTATATATTAGTTTTGTCATATATATAAACATATATACAAAAAAATATAAATGTATAAAATTTTAGATATAAGATGTCTTGGAATGGTAACAAGTTCTACTATAGAGCAGTTAATTGCTAAATTTTTCCAAAAAATAAGCTAAACAATTTTGCATAAATATCAGTTACTTTCACTCAGCATTTAAAATGAGCTTTATGATTACATTCCTTAGTGCACTGTACCTTTGCAGTAAGGAGCAGAGCTAGCAGAAGGGTTCCTATCACTAGCAAAAATATTATGAAAATGCTGATTATTTTATCTAGCATTTTCTCCAACCAGACGATCATCTGTTCAGAAAAAAAAAGAAAAAACAAATCATAGCATATACATCAACCTTTAATGAAAGTAATGCCATATGTTATATTATGGTATTATTATTTACAATCAGAGTGCAAAATCAGGCTCTAATCAAACAGCATTTATGCCCAAGCTTGGAGATGAACAATTAACAAGCAATGTTAGCATGATTAAGGTCATGGTATGACACTGGATTTTGCAAACAACATTTACACGTTACCACAAGACACAGCAAGCCCTCTGCAAAGCAAGCAATAATTCAGCATTTACTTACTAGACCTATGAACCTAGATATTTGTTTCTTGTCCTTCAGCAACTTGGAAACTTACAGATACTGTCTGCACAGCACTTGGAAACTCTCACAGTATACTGTAAAGTACAACCATGACTTTCAAATTTGAATAGCTAACAGCCATCTAAATGACAAATGAGGAATTTCTGCAAGTAACCAAATTTTTAAAGCTGTTCATCCTCTTTTGTACTGAAATTGGGCTGGAGGTTTTCTACATTATTGAACATCAGGCCAAATATTCAGCACTGACTATTTCCATTCACTTTCAATCTTGAAAGGGTGGTCAGCATTAAAGATGCATCAACTAAACCTATTCCTAGAGGAAACAGGCATGTACGTTCTGTTAGTGTACAGAAAGGGCCATTCTATACATGTCCACAAATAAATAGTGATACCACTTAAGATTAGAGAAATTCTGATAGTGTCATTCAAAACCATAAAACTGCTCAGCCATGTGACTATGCAGAGTGCTCTAGAACGGTGCAAGCTGAGCTTTGTCTCATATACAAATTGACTGTTTACATAAAAAGCTGTGAAAGCTCATGCAAATATAACTAAATAAATTTTTCTATATTCTATGGTTCAAATACCAAGGCTATTTCTACTCCATCTGGCATTTCTGCAGGAAAAAGCAGTAGTAGAAGTACAGCTGTAAAATTTGTACATTAAGAGAACTGAGGTCAAAACCAACGTGCAGTAGACAAAAATACATCCAAGTGAGCGCAAGTTATATATTCAATGATTAGGCTGGTAACTTTTTAGTTAGAGATCTTACAAAACTACTAATATGCTTGGTGATGGCTTACATGAGCTCTTTCTTCATTATTTACCCTATCCCTAAACATGGAATTGGCCCTGGAACAAGTAACTTCTACAGTCTGCTGTGTGATGATTTAATTGGTTAACACTGAAGTTATACCTCCTATTTGGAAAAAAAAAGTAAGCATACTTTTTTTTGGCGCTCATCCTGTAGCATCTGAGCAGTTAATGTACATTAAGCAATTATTTTTACAATTCAAGTTATTTCACAACCAGCTCCTTGTGTGACCTAAATTAACACAAGGATTATATTCATCACTTTAGAATTGCTGTTCAAAATGATGAAGAAAACATCCTTTTTTAAAAAAGTGTTTGACCCAGCAAGTTTTTGTAACAAAGTCTGTGCTGTATTATAACATGCAGAAAGGAATTCAGAGAACCTGAAGAAATCTGCAAAATCTTTTGTCTTAGATATTCTCAACATTTTTCAGCATTACTGAAATATTTCAGCCATCAGAAATACCTTGCTAGTGCTAGAGGGAGGTTACCTGCCTGCAGCAGTACTGCAGCTTTCTGAAAAAAATCTGAGTAGCTTCTACATGGGGCTGTTACCTCTTCGGAAATAAGAATGAAAACAGGATTTGCTGTGCCCTTCCAAGCCTCAGATACAACTAAGAATTATGCAACAGAAGCAAGAAATAAAAGTCCCTGTCTTAAAGGTTAGAAATCAAAAACATCACTGAAAAATGCCAGGGGACAGAAATTTTATAGCATAGGTTTCAAAATGAAGCTAAATTAAAAATTAAAGCTGCCCTTGCTATTTCTTATTTAACAAAGTTCAAACTAATTGCCATTTACTTTCTAAGTTAGAGATAAAAGAAACTCGCTAGTTAGTCCTACATATAGCATCTTAATCAGACTCACTGAATCCAAGAAACTGGAGGTACTGTCAGAGATTTCCAAAAATGCTAGCCTCAGTGATTGTGAAAGTGGTATCCAACAGAGGAAATCTCAATGCAGCTGGAGCTGGATGCTGTAGGTGTTTCACCATTGTAGCAACTACTGGAAGATCAAGCTCCAAAAGATCAGGATGAGGACTCTCTCTGAACTGGAGCATGACCAACAGCATTTTTTCCTGACACTCCTTACTGCGGGCTGGAGTATACCTACACTGCCATTGAGGTGCAGATGCAGCATGTGTACAGCCTGAATTACCTTTAATCTAGTCAGTAAAGTAATGGCAGCACTGATGTTGTACCAGCACAGGCAGCAGCCTCAGCCACACTAGCCCACCTTGTGTTTATTTACTTGGGCAGATAGCCCAAGCACGGGAGATGAAAGCCAACTCTGGTATGCCTACAGGTACTGCAATTACATCTCTCACCACAGTCTTAAGGAGATCCAAGTTATACAACTGGTACAGACAAATCACAGGAGAAGACTGAATCGGACTGAGTATTGTAGGAGCAAGAGCAGATGCACAGTACTCCTTTAGGGCTGTATTTACTCCCTCTCCTTTCATTCGCTTGCTATTAAACGTCCTTTTCTTCCTCTACATTTACACACAATACTTCCTTAGGAAGCACTCACCTTTGCACACTCATGCTACATAATGCATAGGTGCTATGTTACTGCAGGTAAGCTAGACTTAAATCCCTGTGTGCTTGTACTTACGACTGAATCAGGTCCAGACTCTGTTCTTACCCCAACCCTGTCAGACCTCCCTTCACATCCTTCTGGTAGACCATGGGCATGCACACAAAGACAAATATATGCTGACTAAACACTAGTCATTAGCCAGAGATCATGAAGTTTTAAATTCAGATCCAAGCTTCTAATCTAAAGGTTAGTCAACAGCAGGAAGCTGATGCTGCCATGACATCCAAAATTAAGCAAAGGTAAAGGAAAGCCAGGCTCCTAAGCTACAGAAGGTCACACTTATAAAACCAAACCGAAATGTTACTGATTTGTGACAGACTGTCCACAAAAAACTATCCTTAATTGTCACAGTTTTGAAGGGAAAGGTATCAATCTATTTTATTTTTTTTAATTCAGCTCACTGTAAAAAAAAAAAAAAAAAAAAGTTATTGAAATGAGTTGCATTCTGTTAAAATGCCTCTCAATTTTCAACTTTTAGGTGATGATACAAACCATATTACACTGAACTGTAACAGAACTACAGCTCATGCTTAACAATTGGAAATCCTACTATCTAGACAGGTTCTTCATGTTATGTAGTATGCTATACATTAGCTATGAATTCACATTTTCATGTGTTTCACACTGCATAGTCGTAAGAATGCTAGTTTTCCTAGTATGTTTTATCTACTGCATTACCCACACAGTGAAACATACCTGGCCATCTACTTTATTTTCAATTAAATCTACATGAAATTACCAAAAAGGATTATTATTTTTTCTTTAAACAGCTTCACTATCTACCACAATGTTTTCCAAGACATTTCTTAGACTTGTTGACACTTCCCTTTAGTTCAGTTAATATTTGAGGATATCATCTTTATTAATATAATCTGATGAGAACCAGGAGAAGCCTGTAATGAGGACACGCCTCAGGGTTATGTTGAAAGGAATCAGATGAGTAGTTAAGTTAGAAAAGATAGAGAACAGTCTATATGGGGTCTCAAGTCTACTTATACCAGTGTCCCAGCAACAGCAGAATTTAGCAATTCTTTCTAAAGACTCCTGCTACAGACAATGTTATAAAGAACAAATCATGCTAGCCCAGCTGAACCTATTCTATATTTTGGGCTACATATATCATGTTAAACTATGTGATTATATATTCTTGTTTGCCAAAAGCAAAAAGTTTCAGGCAGCTCTTTGACAGGTGCTCTTAGAACAGGAAGAACAAAATGTTTATCACTAGCAACCATAATCAACCATCATTTCAAACTCTACCATCTCTAGGTGGTGTATGTTTAGTTTCTTGGGGATTATCAGAAATTTATCTTGGAGTTCTCACAAGTAATTCCCTTCAAAGACAGGCAAAAAGGAGAAAGGTGCAAAGGAAGCAATCTTTTAACTGCATCCAGAGTTCTGTATTACAAATCTCCTCCTGTCTTTGCCTCTAATTACATTAAAAAAAAATAAAATCATACTCTACGATTCCAAAAAAAGAGGAAAAAAAAAACCACAACAAAATAAACCTGCAAGAACCTGATACAGTTTGCACAGTATTCTTTTGCCTTTTTTTTTTTTTTCCATCTTGATTATAATATTATTACTACTTGCTCATCGTGCACAGGCATCAGCAGTGCATGTAACGCTGTAAGACTTTCAGGATCTCCTCCTATGAAACTGTAAAGCAATACAGTAGTTTTCAAAAATAGCTTCTAGGAACTAAACCTCCCCCTCTTTTAAGAAACTATATTGACAGGCTTTTGCTCAATAATCATAGAATAGTTTTGGGGTTGGAAGGGACCTTAAAGATCACCTAGTTCCAACCTCCCTGCCATGGGCAGGGACNTCCTTCAGTTTAAACCATTACCTCTTGTCCTATCACTACATGGCCTTGGTAAACAGTTCTTCTCTAGCTTTCCTGTAGGCCCCCTTTAGGTACTGGAAGGCTGCAATAAGGTCTCCCTGAAGCCTTCTCTTCTCCAGGCTGAACAACCCCAACTCTCTCAGCCTGTCCTCACAGGAGAGGTGCTCCAGCCCTTCAATAATCTTTGTGGCCCTCCTCTGGACTCACTCCAACAGCTCAATGTCTTTATTGTACTGGGGACCCCAGAGCTGGATGCAGTACTCCAGGTAGGGTCTCACAAGAGTGGAGTAGAGGGGGAGAATCACCTCCCCTGACCTCTGAAATCTCTTAAATAAAAATAACATCCAGACATTTTAGAGTTCAAAGTAATTACAGTGAAATCATTTTTGTAACCTATCAAGGCAAAAATTGATCTACATACGTGAATTTTCAAACATGCAACATGCATTTTCAACTCCGAGCCAGAAAAAAAGTAGTTGAGACTAAACTTTCACCCGTGGCCCGCTGAACTCAGCTCTGTGCCCGAACTGTCCTAACAAACCAACACCTAATAAAAAAATTTTTATGAAGGGTTATGGTTGGACATATTTACTAATCATAAGTCACTCACATAACACAAACATTTCAAAGTCAGTAAATAAAAATGAAATTTTAAACCAACCAAACTATATTCAAGGGCAAAGAACAGTCAAAGTTTGCCCTCTTAGTAGACAATTATAGCTGAATCATAAAGCAAGCAACTCTATCCTCTTGTTCAGAGACACAGGAAGTCCCCCATCATAACAACCCTGACCTCACCCATTAAATACTGAAGATCAAACTTTCTAAATTCCTTATAGCTGCTCAGCCTGGACACTACCCACAGCTTTATTCTCAGCTGCCACCCCCAGCAGATACCAGCTGTGTAGTCCCATTTCCTTGTTCACAAGAACCTTTTAGAGAGTTGTGCCAGTGCCCCCTTGGCTTGCACGCTCTACTCTGTTCTGCTTGTTTTCAACAGCTTTCAGAATGGCAGTATCTCAGGTGTCATTCACAACATGCAAGGGAGATCTAGGGTTTTTATTGCAATTGCTACTGAATAGAAAGGATAGATTGTTGTTTATAAAACCATAGCAATCATTCTGACTCTCCCACTAATAATGAAGTGGTAAAGTGAGGATAACAGTTGCTGCTGGAAGCATAACCCATTTCCAGATACGGTATTTGATTTTTTTTCTCTTTCCCTTAATTACTTGGTTTTCATATATTTTATCACATACAGGATTTTCATCTTTAAAACTCTGAGGTCCTGCAGATGCACACATGCTACAGGCATCCCTCTCCAGCTCTGTGCTTGTCTGAAGCAATGATGCTGTCCCAGAGAGAGACCACTGCATTGAGGAGTTGCATGAGACCAAATTTGGTCTGAATCAGTTTTAACTTCTCTTGGGACAACAGTTTGTCAAAGAACAATAGTTAACCCTAGTGGCCTAAGATGAACCATGGGAACTGAGGGGTACATTTCTTATAAAACACACCACACACTTGTAAAAGTCACACAAAAGAAAAATTATTTTAGCTATAGCAATTGCTTTTTTTAGTTATTTTTTTTTTACTAGCCCTCACTTCCCTTAAGACTGTCATTAGATTCAGCAGTTCTAGGACTGTGAAAATTCTCATGTCACTCCTCCTACACTGAATACCACTGAGTGTACAGGCCAATGTGACACTTCAAAAGTAAAAGACTAATGGCACTGACCGAAGCCAGTCGATGCTCTATTTGCAAGCACTTTCATTTGTAGCTTTACATTTGTGCTTCACCCTCACCACTCCCGTGTTAATTCAGTTACCTGATGCTTTCTCTGAGAACAGAACAGCTCTCCATTGCGGCAGAGAACTGGTTTTGTTATGCATACAAGTGGGGACCAGGTGGAGATCAACTATTCTTAAGTAAAAGTGCCACTAGATCATACTACCACTTGAAAAGCTAATGCAATATTCTGCTGTGCAAAACATTTTACTATGTGCATTCATGTCAGTAGATAACAAGAGATCAGGTAGAATTATATGACCTTCAGTAGCTTATAGCAAGAGCTGGAAAAGACACTTGGGAGAGAAAACTAAGAAGCAAGGCACATTAAGGAGTGTTCATGCTGAAAAAAAAAAAAAAAAGCCAAAACAAAAAAAACCAACTCCCCAAAACCACAGAATCCATTAGTTGGAATCACAATTTTTCTGTTTATTTACCTTCTTATTAAGCCAGTGCCACAGCTTGTCAGTGGCAGGGGGAAATGGAAGAAAGGGAAAAAAAGACAAGAACACAGTGGAAAATTATTGAAAAACGCAGTAATAGGGGAAAAAAAAGCAATGAGAGGCAAAGTCATCCACAGCATGAAAATGAAATTGTTCCAGACACAAAGGTAAATTGCAATAGGAAGGAAAGATCATAACAACTTCTAATGCAAGAATCTAGATTTTACTATTAACATGCACTTTTTGAAACAAAGAGGGATATAAAAATTAAGAACAACTTCAAAGATATTAACAAAACTACCAGTATAATTTGGGCAATTCCAGTTTAATTATATGGACAGCTAACATTTCTGATTTCAGAGTAGGACTTGTAGAAGTACTCTGAAAATGGCACTTTACTGAAACAACAAAACTTAACATGAGATTCTTATTACATTTAATACTCTCATTCAGGCAGTTTCCTACATATTTCAAAACATTCCTATTATGTCAACTACTTTTAAACAAAATTTACGTGTTTTTAGTACCACATTGATATTACAACATTCACATTCAATGACATAACATCAGATATGTAATTAAATGTGATACACAACAGGAAATTGTAGATCAAATAAATGTATGATTTCATATAATTTTATTGGTTGTGCAGAAGGACCTTTGCACTTCTCAATAATCAATTTCTCCTTTTGTACTAGTTATTCTTCCCTAATAGTCACACTCAAGTACATCCATCTTAAGACCTAGTTTATGTAGGACTATACTCTTAATTCTAGCCATTAGTAATCAGTTAGCAGTATAATCATAATAGGGAAAAGCTTTAATGTTATTACTTATCTGTGTTAGAGGTTAATACCAAGTAAGTAAAGTTTGTTTCTCCATGACAACAAGATCATTAAATGCTCAATAAACCTAGTGTTTTCACCAGTAGCCAGAAATTTTATTAACTCCCAATAAAAACAAAATGTAAGAACATTTCAAACAATTATAATAATAAAAAAAACCTCAGAATGCTAACTAAGTTATATCAGAAGCAAGAAGCAGATTTACAGAGAAACATGAACATCAGGAAACATGAAAGTAAAATAAGTCACAAAGCACCCAGTCTGACTAGCTTTTACTACTCATGGAAAGAGTAACAGTAACGTAAAGCGATGACAAAGCTTGAAAAGCCTCAAATTAACATTATAGAATTTGTTTCTAGTTTACCTCTTCACCTATGGAATAATTTATCAGTGAAAAAAGGTAAAGTTGTTTACTGATTCAACAACATATTTTTGGCTTTAACTTTACTTCTGTATATTAAAAGCCACTATACATTAGGTTTGTTTTGGAAAAAACGTAGATCTCATGGCTCTATTTCTCCACTTTGCAACTCCAATACAACAAAAGCTAGAGCTCTGTTGTTAGACTGAGATTTTAGCAGAATGTGAAAGGAAGTCTTTGGTATTTTTCTGTAATTTCAGCCTCCTGGAATGCTATGATAAATACAATAACCAGGAAATAACATTATATGTAAAGAATAACAATCATTTTTTATTAATGTTTAAGACAATATCTGGGAGGCTCTACCTGCCTACTATCTCACCAATAGTGGTAATTACCAAGTAATTCTACAAATGTAATCAATCTACATTTAAAAATAGGCTACGGCTTAATTCTAATCTTCAAGTCATCCAAAATTAATAAGGCTAAAACCACTTTTCCAGTATTTTATTGGAAAACTATTTATATAACTCTTACAGATCTATGGACATATTTCCTAGAATAATATATGAACCGATAGAGATTCTGCCTGTTTTCTGCGCCTGTTGTAACTACATGCTAAACTTGGTACCAGAAGAACCCAACCTTGACTTTACCCAAAGTCCAAATAATCTATTACAGTCCTCCAAATATAAAATTCTTGTATGCTATACCTACAAAAGCATGTAATGACTACATGATTCACTGAAGTCTACCAGAAAGCATGCATGCAAAATACTAGCACATTGCAATTAGTAAAAGTCTAGTGCATGCATTTTAGCAATTGCCTATGCTGCTGAACTCCCTCACAAACTCTAATCAAAATAAAACTAGTCACCATATTAAAAGACAAGTCGTCTTTAAAAAAAAAGAATTACCAGTGAAGCAAATTATTAGTTCTTGACTGTGTATAAGAACATGCATGATACCATATCTGTTAAGTTTTAAAAAGACTTGATGGATGACAAGAGCAACGTCCCTACTCTTTCCTCCAGAAAGTCTCTCATATCTGAAGTGCTCTATCTGTTGGCTCCATTGGGTAAATGCGCAACCAGGAAGTAAAGAATACAGTAAGGACATCTTATTTTCATAGTCCATATTTAAAGCAGGCCTGCACATACAGGCACAGCTTGACCTACCATTTATAATGAAAATGAAAAGCAATGCCCTACTTCCTTTCCTCTTGATCAGAACTTCTCTTCAGTTCAAATTTGTCTGCATTTCCAAGATAACCAGATGTTGCTGAGCAGCGGGAAAGAAGAGGAGCAGTTCTTTCCTTATTGCTTTTATTTAAGAAACAGACAAATTCAGTAAAACTCAAAGATTGGCATGCACGAGCAGTACTCTCCTATAATTTCTAACAATGGGTTGTTTTCCGGATCATCTACACTAGCCTCCTAAACTTCATTTGGGAGAAAAAGGGATGTCACTCTAAGATTTCTTCCTTGTCCTCACTACCTTTTACTCAAAACTGGAACTATTTCCTAATCAGCCATACCACTTTAGAAAGACCAAGTAATACAACTAGATATTTGTATGAAACAGACCTTGCCAATGGCTTGTTGTACTTAGTCAGGAGCCCCAATAGATTCAGATGCTAAGATTCAGCCTCCCGTTAACTCAGTATACAAAAACCAAAACAAAAACAAACAAAAATATCACTAAGTAGCTTCAGCTCCTAGGAAAAGAAAATACAAATAAAATATTAAAAAAATAAACATGTAATTGCAAAGGAAGTGGTCCTTCACTCTTGGTTTCTCACACACACAAAAGGTAAGCTATAACAACTTACTCCCTGAGTTTCTATTTTGTGTTTGCATATTTTCACTTCCTCTTCAATAGTGCCTACTGAAGGCAAAATGTTTGGTAATCCAACTTAAAAACAGCTCATCCATCCTTTCTAAAACAAAAAAAAAAAAACTTAGAAGGATGTAATTTTCATTCCTCTCCTTTCCCTGTCCCCACAAAAATCACAACTGTCAATATCCTATGGCATTGCTTCCCAAATTCTCAGAGATAAGATGCACCCATGATCCTTACAATGCACAGAATAAGCATATCCAGTAGAACTTAAGAGATATGAAAGTATTAGTGTGATAAGTATTGGAAGACCACATATCGTTCTAGCCACCCATAATAAAGCCAGGTGAACTGTAATTAGGATAGGCAAAACAAGGGCAACAGAATCATGCAGAGTATCAACTATCTTTCTTATAAAGGCTAGAAGAGCTTGAATTGCTTTAAAACACACAGAACAGACTCAGAAAGAATATGACTGTCGTCTAAAAAATGGGGAGAGCGGGGATGGAGAAATGAGTTGTGCCAACACTGCTCTTTTGCTCATACAAGAACAACATGGATATAAACTGACCTTAAATACATTTAAGCTGAAGAGTAGGAAGTTCTGCTGCACATTATGACAAAAGCCCTACCTTCTTTAAGGAGAAAAGACTTAGTGGGATTAGGAAGGATACTACATCATATAGTTATGCAATACAAGGATAATAAACTTGAGAACTCATGAAATACAATACTTACAATATTGCATCTAGAGAGTTTTCTTACTTACAAAACAAAAGCTTTTAATGAAAAGCTTTGTATAATGTAAGCTGTTATCCTAATATGTTAATACTTTCCATTACCTTTGGAAACTCCCTTTATCTTGTTTATAGCTGTATTCTGAAAGGCTTTTCCTTTTTCAAATTTTTCCTCAACAAACTCTGCAAAACTGTTACTACTTTCCTACAGCCATTTTAATGCTTTTGGAATTCAGAGCTACAAACTGCAGACAGATCTGCTGAGGTACAGATGCTCTGACAAATGTACTTACAGGGTTCAGCTCTTCAGAAACTCTGAGGTAAAGGCTTTTTCTAAAGCAGAGAATACTTCAACAACACAGTTACAGAAAGCACTTTCTTACATACTGGCATAGCTATTACAAACAAAATAATTATCAGGTTAAGTCAAAACTTACAATTCTGAATGGAGGAGCCTTCATAAATTCTATGGAGCTTTCTAACTTTGCAATTTACAATGCAAATATGGGTGCATTTTGAGTGGGGGAGAAGGGAGGGGAGCACAGTGGCCTTATTCTATGGCACTTCCCAAATACCTTATCCCACATATTTCTTCTCTTACAGAGGGAAACCTCCCTTCTGTACCACCATACCACTGTGTTCAACAACTACAGTTCCACACAGTATAAATGAATGTGTTGGAACCAGCTCAGGCCCTGCTTACAGAATGAAATGGGTTGCTTTTTAAGTTAAGTTTTCACAACAGAAGTAGGAACGTCTCATCCTTCAGATTAAAGCTCATTAATTTTAACTTCAAAATCTTCATAATCCAGTAAGGTGACTGAACCATGAGAAGTTTGCCTTAGGTAAGGAATCTTTCCAAAGCTAACTCAACATTTTTAAAATTACTTCTGTCAAGCTTTGCATGTAATCATTTAACAAAGTTTAAATGTGCACTTAAGTGTGAATAGTGACAGAAGAGACATGGTTTAAAATACACCATAAAACAGTTTTACATAAAAGACATGTCCATTAGTGACAGACATTTATTTTAGAATTAAAGCGTCTCAGCATACAGTGAACAGAGAATAAAACAAACTTTCTGGTTGCTTAAGGAAATAAGTAGAAATACCTTACTGTCAAGCTTTAGCATGACTCTTCCAAGCCCTCTGATTGGCCGTGGAGCAAGAGCTTCCTGACGTTCCTTCACAAAATTTTCAACAAGTTGCCACCAACTTTTGCAATGGTTTGCCATGAAGCTCAAAACTCCAAAATGAATCACAAGTTTTTTAAGTGCCCAAACTGTAACCACAGGAAGGAAATCAAGTATTAGAGATTTCAGAGGAGCAGCACAAAACTACGTATCTATTCCATTCTGAAAGACTAAAGAAAGAAAGAAAGAAAGAAATTCTTGAGTTTTATTTTCCATTAGAAACCACTTTCAGAATTTTCAAGTGGTTTTAGTACTCATCTCCTCATTTGCTTTACAGCCATGCTTCACAGATGTGGGTTCTGAAAGTAACACTAGAAATGTCTAGCACTACAGTTACAGAAATAAAAGCTCATGTCCATTTACTTGCCATGAAATAAAGTCCAGACACTTTTGCATAAGGCTTATGGTTCCAAAGCTGTGATGGCACTGCTCTCCCTCATTTATTGAGTGTACATGCAAAACTTGTGAATCATCACAATCAGGAACATAAAAGCAAAAAAGCATGATACATATGAAACTTTCCTTGGAAGCTAATAGACCTTTAATAGTAATGAAATATTTGCCATATTCCTTTTTTATCCAACAAAATGTTATACCACTCAAATTACCTATCTTCTCATCCCTGAAAAGAAAGGCGAGCAATCTTCCAAAGTCACTCGCAAATTTAACATCAGAACAGAGGAGTTAGTTAATTCACATTATAAACAAAGATTTGTATTACAACTGATTTTACTGGAGCATTGATGCAAACATACCAGTCACAAAAACATCATTACATGACACATCAACTTAAAGGATCATAACTACTATATGTACCAGTAGGTCTCACAACCTGGTCCTGCCATGAACTACTGATACACTAATCTCTAAACAAAAGCATACTGCATCCCCAAATACTGAAAACTATGGTTCTAAAGGTAAACAAAGTGAAACTTTTAGCAAAAGACTCACATAATTCTCCTAATTTTTCCTTAATTTTTTTTAATCAGAATTTAGTAACAGTGAACATCACATGTAGATCAAAAATTACAGATGGTGTTAAAAATTCTAGTTACACAGTAAAATAACTTTCTGTGAAAACATTAGCAGAACTCCTCCAATTATATCACACTTAAAGCAACATTTGATACTAAATTCCCCATCATTAGATTCAAGTGTACTTTTAATAAAGCTTTTTTTTTTAATTATGAAAGACTGTTCTCCAAACTTGATTCATTGCTTACTGCCATACATAAACACCACAATAATTCCCTCATCCTCAAAAATTCACATCACTCTTCTACTTGGACAGCTGTAAAACAACATACATACTCAGGTCAACTTTTAAAATCCACAGGGCATTTACCAAAGTTCCACAAGAGCCTATTATTTGTAAGCCACTTGTGCAACAGTTTACATTCTTGTTCAGGGAGAGCTCATTCAACAGTTTTCTGACATTTGGTTTACTTACCTGCTGGCACCACCGTGTGGCAAACATGGGATTTATTCTCTTGAAGACAGAGAATAATCTGATAAACTTTCTACAGCAGATCATGTGGCAAACATGCAAAAAAGGGGAAAATACAGTGCAAGTGCCAGCACCTAACTTGCAGGTTGAAGTTTTGTATGACGAAATGCAACTCATGGTAAATATACAAACTGCTGCTCAGCAAAACAGGGCAAGCTTGCATTTTACAAGGTGAACCACATACCTGAAATGGCATTCTAACCTTCTGCTATTATTTAAAAATAAGTATTTAAATACTATCTTCTAAAATAACTGGGTGCACACTCATTGCAAAGACGATGCCAGGAGGTGCTACAGTCAATCACCCAGCTGTAGTTATATTATGTTAAAAAGAAGCAAGAGAGAAAAAGCTGGAGGAGGACTGTTATTAGAAAGAGGTGAACAAAAGAAGAGAAAGGCTGCATAGTAAGAAATTCCAAACATCTCTAGGAAGCAGAAAATGACCTGAAGACAAAAATAGAACTAAAAAAAATGCAACAGAACAAGAAAGGAAGTAAATGAAAGATCTTAAAAGAGAGACAATGACAGGATTCCCAGGCTCACATTACTGAACAAAACGCTGCAAGTGTTCCACATCCTCATTTATTGCTTAGCTTTTGAATTCAAAAGTCATTTTTTCATCTTTTCATTTTATGGTATAATTCTTCCACCCTCTACATTAAGCAATTTTAAAAGAGCATCTCATTCTACCAAAGTACAAATGCCTTCAAGGAAAAATGTTAATGGTACCAAAATACTTCTAATAAACTCAATGCTACTTCATGCAGGTTTTGTCTACTAATACAGGGAACTGGTGAAATTAACATCCTTCTATTTAAAGTTTTAGGGGTGGTTTTTATTACTTTTCTTTTTACATATTAGAAGCATTCTCCTGAAGGTCTCAGAAGTGCTTAAAGTTATTAGTCTCCTTAAACTTGGAAAGTCGCAAGGGAACTTGCTTTTAAGTCTTCCTATTTTCCACTACTAAGTATTTTTTAATACCTTCTCTCCTTCAAAAATCCAGGTTATCATCATTCACTCTCTGACACTTAATGTGGTCCACTGTTCTAAATTTGGCTCTGTTCAGCATTATATTGTTTTTTCCTAATATTCTAGCAGTGAATATATATATATATTCAGTCATATGGCAAGATAAAGCACTTAATGGCCCTGTGTCACTCCTAAGGCAACAGGTCACAAATAGTCTTATAACTAATTTCTATTTTAGCATGAGTTTATTGCTCAGGTAGCTAATTTAGACCTAGTGACTGGTAGCAGGAGCATTCATCCTTTTCAGCTATAGATGTGCGCTTTAATCTAGATTTGTCTGGCTCAAGTTTAAAACCAGTCATTGTTGTCTGCCTAACTGCAAAACTATTACACCTATTTTTCCTCCCACCCAAGCAGGTATTTTTAAACAGTGGTTAAGTCCTTCACTTTTCTCTTCAACAAATTAAGCCATTAAGCTCTGGTTCTAGTACGTCTAAAATTTATTTTCTAATCCCTTTATTATTTTTATAATGCATTTATAATCTATATCCAACCTGCCACCACCATTTCCCATGACGCCCAGACATCAAAACTGGGCAGTCTCTTCACAGGACTGAAACAAAGATCAAACCCCTCTCTCCTCTTATCCTGTATTCAGCAATTTATATGCCTAACCATCACACTATCCTTTAGCTGCTGCTACAGTGTCACAGCCAAACATACAGCTGTTCCTTTCACCATGCCTCTCACAGTTCAGAGCCCCTTGAACCTGTAAGCATGGCCCCACAGTCATATTGTCCACATTTCCAGAACTGGACTTTGTGTGTTGGGTGTAAATTGCAAGGTTTTGGTAGCAGGGTGGCCGCTGGCATGGCCTCCATGGGGAGAGACCAAGGGCTGCCCTGCGCCAGACACAGTCGGTTCCAGCTGACTCCACAACAGACTCACCACAGGCCAAAGCTGAGCCCATCAGGCACGGGCGTGAAAATATATTTAAGAAGGGCAGAGAACACTAGAGAGGGAGAAGAGGAGGGAACACAGAACAAGTGAATAGAGTGGCAGAGGGAACGGAGGGAATAAAAAGGCCAGGGGAGTAGAAATGCTCCATGGTGGAGCAGGCATACCACTCCGAGGGATCGTGGTCTATGGACCCATGCTACAGTAGGTATATCTCTTGAAGGGACTGCCTAGGGATGAGGAGATGCCTGAGCTGGTACCTCCCGAAAAGGACTGCAGCTCATGGATGAGCCCATACTGGAAGACAGGAAAAGAGTGAGTGGCTCTGTGGGTACTTGACTACTAGCTGGGGCCAACCCACCACACCAGGTAAAATGGAATATAGCTAAATTTAAGTGTTGAATACATTAAAAAATGCTGAAAATTAGTGTTTTAACTAAAGTTTAGAAAAAATCCAAGCAAATTAGGAAACTCACTTTGTTTACAGTAGGGGGATTGGAGGAAATACCTTCAGATTCATAGTAGCTCATGCATATTTCCTGAATTCCCATCTTCCCTATTCAGCCCCCAAAAGAGTATTGGAAAAAGTAGCATTCATTTTTAAAATAACCTCTTTAGATAGCTATCATAACTACTCAATTCTTGCTTGATATATAAGAGAACAGATGCACGTAGATGTGAAGAAACAAAAGCTAATTAACCCCAGAGCTAGAATTAGAATCAAATTTATCTTGCAACTTGTCCACAGAGCCCAGCAATCCACTTTTAATGGAAATTAAAAGTTAGCATGAGCTGTACTTCACTACTGAATAACAGCTAAAATATTCTTTATCTATAGGTGCAAAAACATGAAAAGACAAGACATCAAGAGGAATAAAAACAAAGTACTCCAAACCAAAAACATTCTTACAATGAAAGGTATGGCACTAAATTATTCCAGGTAACTACAACAGTTGACAGACAAAGCAATTTTACAGGCTTGTCCACTATATGGTAACAGACAGTGCACATCAATCTTCCTATTTGAAGCTACAATTCATCAAGAACATAGTAATGTTCACGAATATTATGTTCCTGATGTTCTTAACAAAAAATCTTGGAAAACTTTTAAATTCAAACTCATAAAAGCCTACAAGCCTTTCCTTCTATTTTATTTAACACAAAGCCTAAAGCTATCCAAAGTCAACATTTAACATACATTTCAAATAACTGGATTATTACCTGCAAAAGGCACTGGCAATAACTGCACAATCCAGAAATTTAGCCAGATCTGGACAATGACAATGGCCCACACAAGTGTAACAAAGTAAATATCGCTAGTTTTCTTTTTTCTAAGAAAAGATCCAATCTCAGGTCTTTGTCTGCTCCCAGAAGAGGATGAAGAGGAGGAGAAAGATGAGGAAGCATGTGGAGGCTGATCACCTTCTGTTGATCCTAAAACAAACAAATGCAAACAAAGAAGTGGAAATTATCACATTTATGTTTACCACAGAACAGAATATGCTCCCCAGTCCCTAAAACAGGGCTGTGTAAGCTCTCCCACATCATGCAATACCATGCCAAGCAGTGCCAGGAGAAGGAGAGAAGATGCCACAGCCTCTAAGAGGCCTCCTGTCACTGCAGGTAAATTACAAGCCAAATACATTTTATCAAATAACCTTAAAACCCTGAAAAACACAAAGTGTAATTCACTTCTAAAAGAAATCTAAAGTCTTAAAAAAAAAATCTTTTACTTCTATTTCAAATACTCAAAAAAAAAAAGACATCTTAGATGTGCTCAAAGCTCATTTAAGCAAAACAAAAAAAATACAGCGTACATTCAAGAGGAAGCTTCTATCTTACAAATGTCTTACTGCACTTTTTCTTTTCCTAAACACTCACATTACAAACATAGCACTCACGCTGTGATCCTAAATTACTTGTTTGTGTAACATATTTTAGTAACAACAGCAAGCATAAATTCGTCATTAAGAAATGTTGTCATTGTCTCATTCGTAAGTTAGTAAACATGAAATTAATTTAAAAAATGTGAACTGATGTGTTAAAGGCACTTACAAATAAAAAGTAAATAGTCATTTCAGGCAAAAAATATTACATCCAAATTAAAATTCTTGTATAGAGAACATAGTAATTTATTCATTTAACTTTTTATTTGGCACATCTGCCTAGTATCAGATTAGTATGGGTGACACCAAATCCATCTCAGTCACTGTATGTAGGATCTTTTCCTGACACCACCAGTATCAACTTTTACTGAGGCCTCACACTGGTGGTGAAATACACACACTTCCCACACACCATTACTTGAAAAAAAATTTGCAGCCATGGTGGAAGAGCGCACACACAAGAAAACCTGAGAAGTTACTCTGTGCTGAAGAATAAAGGCAATTTGTTATGTTGGTACACACTGCAGTAGGTAAGCGATGAACACAACTCTTCCACTGGACTTGTGTCACATCAGCACCAACTACTTTCCTGCCACAAATAAAAACTGCTGTAAAAACTGCATTACAATATACTACATGCATATCAGTCAAACAACTCACGTTCCACGCAGGTGGTTTGTAACTGCAATGTGTTACTAAAGCCCATCCTAGCCTAAAGCATAACAGCTAGAATGTAAAATACACAAGACAGATTTCTCATACATGCACAGTAGTAGCAAGTGACAAATTCTACAGCCTCACACACTAGATGAACACTCTTCTTTTGTTGTAGAAATCTGCACTCGTGTTCTACAAGCCAGTAGAACTATTTTCAGAGCTTATCAACACTTCCTCACCACACTAATACAAATAACACAGATCTATTGATTCACCCAATGGATAGACACTGGCACGATGACAGAAACATCAGCTGTTTTCTCATAACATATTTGGTGGAACTTTTTTCCACTTTTGGTGGAACAGAATATTCCCAATAGAACCTGGAAAAAGGAACTCTACAAGCAGCTGAACACAGCAGCAGCTTCAGGTGTAGTGGTTCTTGGCAAATCGGTTCGTATCTCAAAGGGATAAAGGCCAGCCCTATCACATACAAACTACACTTTGGAGAAGAAGACACAAGTTATTTTTTCGTAAGGGGAGACAAAGTTACTTGTAAACAGAAGCTTTCCTAAAAAGACAAAGTGGTTTTGCCATAAGAAATACTCTATCATTCCCCTGTACTTCTCAGTCTATTTTTAATGAAGGAGAAGAATACTAATAGAAACAAATGGATCCAGCTTACAATGCACTAAAGGATCACAAATTTGAAAGCAGTATATCCACAACTGAGAATTCTCCCCTAACAATTCAACTTACTCAACACTTTTCACTTTTTTTCCCCTCCAACATTAATAAACTAAGAAGTAACTTGACAACAAGCAGAAACCCAAATATTTATCAAAGGGAAGGAAGTGCTAAAAGTCAAAATAGAAAAAACAGAAGAATTTAATATGCTTAAGTCTATACCTCACGATAAAAGTCATCCAACACTCTTTGCCCCCAAAGCTCTCAGTAAAGTCACTTTTATGAAAGAAAAAAGAATATTCCTCCTTTTGGTAATGAAAAATTTGATCGACATATTTTTGGAATGAAAAAAATTAAGTAAGACCAACAGTAATGTTAAGAGTAGTACCAATTAAACTATCTCATTCTTTTACAGTTCCCTATTAACTTAAGCAGACTCTACATAGAATGCAAAACACAGGGAAGAACTGACGGTAAGAAAAATAATAATTAAAAATAGACTAAAAACTCCTAGGGGATCCCAAGAGAAGAAAGCTTTTTCAGAACGCAGTTCTGCAGCCCTTTACACCAAACTAAATTGGCGCTGCCAATGAGCCAGTATTCTCTCCATGACAGACTCCGTAGTGGCAGAACTCCCATTCAGTTCTGTACCATAAGTCAGTTCACAAAGCTGACCCACCCAAAAAACCCACCAAACTTTGCAAATGAAAAAAAGTCACATTTTATTAGTGTCCTGGTTTCAACTGAGACACAGTTAATTTCCTTCATAGTAGCTAGTATGGGGCTATGTTTTAGATTTGTGCTGGAAACAGTGTTGATAACAGAGATGTTTTCGTTATACGGACACGTTTTTGTTGTTGTTGAGCAGACACAGAGGCAAGGCCTTTTCTGCTTCTCACACCACCCCACCACCGCAATGGCTGGGCCTGCACAAGAAGTTGGGACACAGCCAGGACAGCTGACCCCAACTGACCAAAGGGATATTCCATACCATATGACGTCATGCTCCCTTTATAAGGGGCTTGGGGAAAAGGAAGAACAGCGGGTGGCGGCATTCAGAGTGGTAGCATTCATCTTCCCAAGTAACCATCATGCATGATAGAGCCCTGCTTTCCTGGAGATGGCTGAACACCTGCCTGCCCACGGGAAGTGGTGAATTAATTCCTTTGTTTGCTTTGCTTGTGCACACGGCTTTTTGCTCTACCCATTAAACTGTCTTTATCTCAAGACATGAGTTTTCTCACTTTTACTTTTCCAATTCTCTCCCCCCATTCTGCTGGGGGGAGTGAGTGAGCGGCTGCATGGTGCTCAGCTGTTGGCTGGGGTAAAATCACAACAGTTAGTAAGATACGCTCTGAAAACCAAGGCATGAGTGCCTTGTCAACACAAACAGGGAAGAAAGGTCTATCAGAATATTGATTTAGAGTAACTTCACATTCTGTACAACCCCAGTTAGTGTGCCTGATATTTTTAGAGATTAAACCTGAAAAACACCTTTCTATCTTCAACTAATGAACATATGGCAGCCTCTCCCAAATGGCTAACATAATATCCAATAAAGAATTCTAGCAAAATCATAGAATCATATAGAATCATAGAACGGTTGGAGTTGGAAGGGACCTGAAAGACCATCTAGTCCCAACCCCCCTGCCATGGGCAGGGACACCCTCCACTAGACCTGGTTGCCCAAAGCCTCATCCAACCTGGCCTTGAACACTTCCAGGGAGGGGGCAGCCACAACTTCTCATCAGAATGCCGTACATCAGAATGTATGGTACTTATTTGAATATAATAAAACCAAACAAAAAAGTCAATTTTCCAGGCTGTCTTAAGACATATTCTTTTCTTTACAGAATATGTTCTCTGTCAAGTCAACTTGCTGGCCATAGCATTTTGAATTATTCTCCTTCCCTTCCTTAAATAAAAGGAAAAGCAGCATAAACAGGAAGGCGAGTGTCTGTAGCTCTATGGAGCAGAGTATCAAAACAAAATCTTCAGAGTTAGATGAAACAGTGATTTTATTATTATTAATGAAAAAGTCTTTCAGAACACCAGGATGAAGCTACCCCTTCATGAATAACCACATCTTTCTGTAATTTCAAGAGAAAAAGATTTATTTTTCTTTTTTAAGAAGACAAAGAAGGGGGGAGAAGAAGGGTAAGAGACATGACTACATTTAAGGATTTCCATATATATCATATTCAAAACTCACAAGACAATAGAATCTTGCCTACGAGGCAGATAACAAAATACTGCAGAGGTATCTGGTTCTTAAGTTGTGGACTCCTTATTTGATGTATACTCTGGAAATTCTTGGGACACCAGGAAGGACAAGTTAGACCACCTTTACTGGTATAATTAAACTCCTCACCCCCAACACTAAATACCAGTATTCAACAACAAAATAAGGAAAAACATGAGTGTTTGGAAAGACCTATGAAATCAATACAGCTTATTTTCCCTCCTGTTTTTTCATGAACAAATTTAAGCATAACGAGATCAGTAAAAACATGAAGCACTGATTGTTCTATAATTGACTTAATACAGTATAAGTATTGTTATTGCTACTGACAATCAACTGTGACAACCACTGACATATTTACAATACATAGAAGGAAAATCTCCTGAAGTCTGCTATCCACCTCCTGGCTGAAGACATGAAAACTTTCAAAATCTTAAGCTTCTCATAAAATAGATGTGTGTTAATTACAAGTTCCAAAGCAAGATAACAAAACATCTAAAAATCACTGCAGAGGAAAACCAAGGGAGTTGCAGTTTCTTAACCCTGCAGGTAAAACCTTTTGCTGTGTAAGAATAAAGTTTCATCACCATTCACACAGAAGATCCAAACCAGAGATGACCAGGACACTTATTACACATCACAGAATAGAATGCTAACTCCCAGACTGTTGGAAAATTATATGAACTACTGTTAGGAGTGGTAAGACTCTGATAACAAGTGAATGTTGCAAACAACCATCTTGACACGGGTGGGGATAGGCTGATGACGAAGGAGTGTTGACCAAAAACAGAACCCACAAAGGCAGGATACCGCCTTGTGAGCCAACTACCCTATTCCTGAAACATGCAGACAAAAAGCATCTGTCTTCTGTGCGTGTGCGCCTGTGAAAGATTATCACTCGATCAGCCCCAAATCGGGGAGACAGTGAGACCCTCAAGACTCTCATAACCTACCGACTCATTTCTACAACATTTCTGAACATTCCTGAACACGTACTGTGCCTGCTCAGTGATGACAGACCCCCGCCTACGGGGCAGGCACATTGGATTACAAAAAAGGGAAATCTAAGTTTTTGGTGTGTGCCTGCCACCTGAGGACTACCCCTATGAGCAGAAAACATTGCTGGATGCAAGGGTGGTGATATCTTTTTTCTTTTCTTCTCTTTCCTTCTCTCTTTTTCTTCTCCACCACTCTCTTTGTCTCTAACTTCACTTTCGGCACATTAGGGTAATATCATTACAAGATTTACTAAGCCATTATCTTTCGTGGTTCCACTGAGTTTTAAGTAAATCTGTTATTTGTTTGAACCTCTCAAAGTAACTGTTGTCACTCCTGACTACCGCGCAGAGAATTAAAAAGTTAACCTCACTCTCACCCACTGAGTGGGACAGGACAAGAGTAAGCAGGAAACTCTGTATTTGTTCTTTTCCTGCTGTGAAGGAAAACAACAACAGAATTTGCAAGACAAAAAACAAAAACAAAAAACAACAACAAACAAACAAAAAACCACACCACAACAAAAAAACCCACAACAAAATCCCTCTTTGCAACTCTTTCAACGGAAAATTAAAAAATTAGAATAATAAAGAATAGGGAAAAACCATGCCCTCACTCAAAAAAAAAATAAAAATTCTTCTAGTGGGGCTTTCTAAATGTACAGTCATGTAAACTAGCATTTGACAGACAGCTTTTATATTACCATCTTGGTAACATTTTTCAAAAACAGATAAACTTGTTTCACAAGTTAAATATAAATGTACGATTTTGGTCAGGATGAACACGATAGGGACTATTTTGAAATTTGTTCTTAGCTCCCTCCAAGTTCATGCTTTTAGAGCAAATTCAAATGTTTTCTTACAGAGTATTCAGTCACCTGAGGGTTGTGAGGAACGTTCACTACTGGAGTCATCTTCCGTCATTGAAATTGCCATGGCAATTGTTGAAGCAGCAATGGAAATCATCTGACCAGGAAGCTCTGCCCCTGTAAAACAGATACGTGTATGTAAAGAAAGAAAAGCTTAAGTCTTAAAATGTTTTATTTGTTGCTTGATATCCACTGAAGCTGACAAGCAACAGAAATTATATGGAAAGACACTGTTGGTTTTTAATAAGACTGTATTGACTACATACAATACAAACAGGAATGAGTGCTATTAATTTTAGCATTGCAATACACCTGGAGCCAAAACCACAAAAACAGTTATTTGCTTAGCATTTTCCTTGCTAATGTACTGCTACCGACCAACTCATTTGCAGTTGCTGGCAGTCTGATTAATCTAAAAATCTCTTTATCTTTTATAAAGATAATCTATTTTACTTAACAAAGATTATGACAACTTTAAAGAAAACTAAAACAGCAAGACAGGAAAAAAGTTTCCCAAAATAATCACACAGCTAGTACTAGAAAGGAACACCTGATGGTTGCTTTTTGGCCTTCCAAAAGAAATAGTGACTCCTTTCTTACCAGAAGACTCCTTTCCATTATGCTGTTCATGCAACACGCCTACAGTCATCAGAACGACTATAACTAGAAACACAGGAATTCTCCAGGAACCTGCCACAGAAGCTGAAAGATACAAGGGGTTTTTAATAAGAAAAATTACACCATTAATAAACTCTACATTTTGCAAAACCAAGAAAGGCACCACATCAACCAAGAACAATCTGGGCAGAAACTAAGAAGTTTTCTACATTCACAGAAAGGAAGAATAGAAAAAACAGGTGAACGAGTTTCTCAATGAATAAGCCAAGTTGTTACCATTCCTAACTTCAGTGACTTTATGCTGATATAGAGAACAATTTTAAAAACAACATGCAAAATTACATGAAAATACACACAAAATAAAAACATTTTAGATATCAGAGGCAATTAAAGTTCCCTCTCAAAAAAATAAACTCTGTATTTATGTTGGATCTGCACAGAGTGGCACCAAGCAGTGCCTTCTTGGGTTTTGGCTTTTCAGCTAGTACCTCCAGCAAACACAAGACTGTCAAAAAGTAAGCAAACACAAAGCCATTCTGTGTAGCTTAAAACCTCAGGACAGTGTCCCCACATGGTCAGAACAACCCTCAAAAACTTCTGCTAAAGCAACATAAATCATGAAGTACACTGTGAAACTTCCATCATGATAGTCGTCTATTATCGGCATAATAATTTCACCATAAACTCTCACAATATAATCGGATAATGTTATATTAAATATGTAAAATAAATCTAATACTAATAGATCACTACAATCTTATATTTGTATTAACAGATCATATAGATGACTGGAAAATTTGTTTGATATTGTTGATATCATATTGACATGCTTGTTGACTACTTGATAAAGAGTTTGGGGTTTTTTTTTTCTTCTATTACTACTATTAGATGCATTTTACAGCTTCAGCCTTGGCCAATTGCAGGCTCTCAAGAAAATAATAGTATTAAAAATCATCACAAGTGAAAGTCTAAATCCACCCACATGATCCCAGCCCTTCCCCACTGTCAGGGAGTCAGTACCAGATCTGTGACTGCAAGAGCCAAATAAAGGAAAACCATGGAAAGTACAAACTGGGCAGGAGCAGTGGAAGACATGTGTTGCTCAGCATCTTGTTGCCTTCCCATTCCACGCACCCTGCTGGCCACATGCAGCCAGGGTTACTGAGCAGAGAAAACAGCCTGCATCTCAGCTAAACATCCATTACACGGATTTAGTGGAAGAGCAAGCAAGTAGCTTTGGAAGATAACAGAATCTCAGCAGATGCATTAGAATAAATTCTTGTTACTCACCTAGGTGAAACAGCAGCATAATCCAGACAGGGACAGCGATTGCTTTTAAGTAACGTTCAGTGCTTATATTCCACTTGAATGAAACCATCAGCAGGTAACCAACTACCAACGTCCATATCTTTAAGACAAAGATACAAACAGGTATGTATACATGAGTACAATACAGCTATATTTTGATATGTGCGTATACACACACATGCATGTACCCCTAGCTGCCATATCGATAGAACTGAAGTCTAGTTCCAATTCTTTAAGAAGTCTAAATTTCAGAATTGCCAAGTAATTACTGGAGGTTTTGCTCCACGTAAGAGAAATGTAAAGTTTGTGCAAAGTGTAAGAACAGGCTAAACATGCCTTTGGTCTGCCTTCAGTATGGCTCTAACATGAGGGGGTATACAGGCTTTACTGCACACAAACCCTGAAGGAAGATGTTTTTGCAGCTGACACCAAGCAATTACTCTACAACTACTGTTGCAAGGCGAGAACACCTAAATGAAACAGGGCCACCAGCAGCACCAGCGGGGCCACAGGGAGACAGAGTCAGCAGCGCACCACTCATTCCAGCACAAAGCAGCTTGCCAGCTCCTGTGTTCCAGTCCAGAGACAAAGAGGGGTTTAAGCCAGAGATAAACGTTAGGAAGCACAACAGAAATTGCTGTTCCTCAGCAGTGTTGGTCCACAAAACAGTCGTACCTTTGAATAACTTGTGACATGTCATTTTATCAAACATCTAACTAAAAAAAACTAATGAGACAGAAGAAGGTCCACGAAAACATATCAAGAGGCAGATGCAATCATTTTGGTTTTACTGCCTTCTGCAACTTGGCTCATCAGACACATCACAATACCGAATTCTAATTAAGAATCTTGAGATGAAGAATTTGAACTTGAAAATGCTGAAAAAAAGAAAGCAGAAACCAGAAGAGGCAACAGGAGGTGAAAAGCTGCTACGCAGCAGATGTGAAATAAAAGAGGTATGAAAATCTGTAAAAATAAAAACTCTGTGTTGCATTCTTAAACAAAACAAAACAAACAAAAAACCAAACCTGACATTTCTGGCCCAAAGTCCACAAACATTCCCTATCCATAACTAGTTAAGGACACCTTCAAATTTATACTTATAAATCCATAAATCCCAATGAAGTTTAAACAGAACTTCTATTAACAGCATTTGCTGAATCAGACATCACTGTAAGAATGCACTGGCAGAGACACAGATTAAGAGAGAAGACACCAAAAGAGATTTCACCTCTTTGCGCTATATGACTCACTCTGAAAAAGCAACAGTCCCTGTGAAAAGCAGGTTTGTGTGACTACTTCCATGTACCTACTTGGTGTAGAGGAAATCTTGATTGTATTGAATTCAGCAGACAAGCAGCGATGGACCCCATTCACTTCAGAGGGAATGCTCATACATACAACATAATTTAAAATCACTTAAGAAATGTGAACAAATGTATGCCCTTCTCATACTAATCTTTCTCATCAAAGCTCATCAGTCCAACTTTTCCCTGCTACCTACCTCTAGTTTTGCATCAGCAGAGCTCCATAATGCTAATGGCCAAATGTGGACTCAAGACAAATGTCAAACTAACACAACTCTTAGACATTAAGACTAAAGTCATAAACAAAAATATTTTTATTCGAAATGCATGGCAGCACTCCTTAAACAGTATAGGTTTGTAACACTAATTCACTCACAAGGCATTTTACAGCATGGCTGTAATTGCAAGAGATAACTCAGCATGAAGATGCTATCCTACTCCCTAACGCCAGCCATACAGGATCTTTGCACAATAAATATTCCAGCATCAAGGCAATTTTTAGCCTTTAAGTTTAATGATAAATTACAATTAAGAGACTCAGTAAATTCGATAAATTAAACTTTCTGACTAAAAATATACCAAAAGTTGGAGGCTAACAGGGCATAAGCATATGTTTAACAGCCAAAGCAAACACCTAACACTGCTTTTAGCTATGCATGTAGCTGAACTAAAAGCTAGCATTTCAGGGTTTAGGTATTCAACATTTTTTTGTGTTGTAAGCTACAACAATTCATCAATTCTCATTTCTAAAAGCTTAGCAAATGACCCAAGTAAAAGTATTTCTTATTTCTACTGAATAGAGAGAAATAGCTTATTTTAAAATAAACAAGTAATTTTGTTTTGGAGATCAAACAATAACAATCCAGAAGCCCTGTTAAAAAACCCTATGTAGTCAATTGACTGGTGCAAGAGGTTTAATTTCAGTGACACCATGGACTAATCAATTCTTTATCAGTTAATGTTACGGCCAAGCAACTCCCTATGCTGCAAGAAATACACTGCATGGGAACTAGGGTAGCCTACTTCTTTAACTTGGGCAGCCTACTTTCACAATAATTCATAGCTGAAAGCAACTGACAAAGCAAATTAACTTAAAATGACATGGACTAGGATTTCACCCCATACTAACTTGGCAACAACCTACTTTTTTTTTTTTTCTCCTTAACCCTTTAAGTGCATGTTGTATAACCTTTCCCACTGTTTTTCTGAAGGGTCTCCAGAGGTTTTGGCTGCAAAAGCATGAGAATATTAATAGCTTGTTTACTATTATGACTCCATCTCAACAATCGACATAATGGAAATGAAGAATAAAAGATATTGCCTACTTTCATTAAAATTAAGCTACTGTAATGATATTGCACTGAAACTAGAATAGATATAAATTCCATGCTAAACCAAAATGCCTATAAATTTGATTTATAAGAGTATACAGCTAACCAGGTAACTAATAGACACAGTTCAGATACTGCAGAATGCATTAGCTACCGTAAACCATTTATTTATCAAGCTGAAGTCAGTTGCAGATGCCTAACTTTCACCAGGTACTCTAAGATTTTAAGTGCCTATTCAATCACAATATTTACAGATGTGCACAACTCTCATATATCAGAAATTTAGGATTGTTTAATCCTGTAAGCTTTCCTGCTTCTTCCTTCCCTCATCTTCATTCTTACTGCTGTAAGACTGTAGTGCAACTTATTGGATTTCAGCATCTCCTTTTGGATTACAGTGGTAAATTTAAAAAGCCACATTTAGAGACATCTAGGCAAGTCTGAAGGGCTTCAGTTCTCTTTAAATTGCCAAGTGGAGGCAAAATTACACCACAGAAAGATGATTTTATGTTAAGCTCAAGCATCTGCTTCAGTGTTTTGACTTTTCTTTTAAATTTCAGTGTTGGGAAGTCTAAGATTTATCAACATGACTGTACCACCAATGTTACTGAAAGTTTGCTTCCAGTTCCAGTTAAAGTTGAGAGAATTTGAAAATCTAAGACACTCTTTGGGCTTTGGCATAATTTTTCAATGAGAGTGAACTCCTTCTTACTACTCAACTCTTGACAACATTTATATTGATTTATACTGAAGAGTAAAATTCTTTATTTACACAGTTCACTCCCTTTTTTTCTTCCTATCAGCAAGTTAATCTTTAAGGGAGAGGTTTTACAGATGAGCTCATGTACTAGCTGACTGCTACTGAAAGCATCAGTCCATGCTCTCCCACTGCCAGTCAGGCAGTCCCACCTCTTCTGCATACCACCTTCAGCTTAGGGACTTTGGCTGGACAAACATTGATCTTAAAAAAACAAACAAACAAAACCAAAAAACCCACAACTAACCCAAAAAACCCCAAACAACAACTATCCAGAAAAAAAGCCCAGGAGTTTATTAGATTATAAATCTAGTAGATAGATTATTCAGTTACAGCTAAACAGGCTCACGGAGATAAGACAGGAACGGGTAAGGGGGCAAGTGAAGCCTATGTCAGAAGCGGAATAAGCAAGAACAGCTCCTCACCAGTAGCAAAGCTGTCGGAACAACTCAGCCTTCCTTGGAACATTGCCCCAACAATTCAGCATCCAGCAACGAACACATTTCCTACCTGCTTCAGGTAAACCACCCCATGGTTAACACTACTGTCAGAATAACCAACAGTTACTTCTTTCAATATATGCCCTGCCAACCTTCCAAAAGTTTCCAGTTTTAAACAAGTCGGGACCTACCAAATGGCATGTTTCAACCTTCTCTAGGTGTAGCTCCAGCTTCTCCTTTTGCCATTCCAAAGTGTTTTTTTTTTCCCAGGCTGCTCTTTTCCACTTGGAAATCATACAGCAAAGTTTTTTAGCATTTGGTTTGGGTTTTTTTGTTTGTTTGTTTGGCTGGGTTTTTTGAGATATTTAAAACTGTTTGATGAAACTATGGATCTAATTCAGTTTCCTATCTTTCAGTTTGTTTCAGGGCTATGACAAAAAAGCCATCCTAACTATCTCTCTACTTCCCTTAACATGTAAAAAATAAAATTTTCATTTTAAATAGATATTTTCATCAGTTTTTCTTAAAATAGGAAATCCTTAAAAACATTGATCAAACATTCCCATGGCACTTTTGCAAACTTTTAAAACAGTGCTGCACTGAGTGAAGCTGGTTGAAGAAGTGACCTTATGACAGCAGATCATTATTTCTTGTTCTTCCTCCTCACTGGCAAGGCAAAGGAAAATGAACTTACACAAAAGCCAAGCAGAATAGTGTTGGACTTGAAAAATGAAATGACACAAGAAAGTAAATGCATTGCTGAAAGCAAAACTGTATTTGCCATTATTAACATCACAGTGTTTTCTTTATCTGTCTGTTCATTTGAAAATGGCTTTCTAAACAATAAAAGAGATAATAAGGAGCCAAGTGAGAAATTATGAAAACGTCATTTTGATTCCAGTTTTCACAATCAAAATTAATTCCATGTGGCTTTACTGTATATTCCACAATACACAAGAGGAAATATCCCATAATGTGCAGTCTGGCAAAATGAAGAAAGTATAACTGACCTTCATTTACTATGGAGACAGTCTTTGTCAAATACATACAAGAACAAAAAACCCCAAACCAACTAATCACACATATAATCCTACTGCCCACCTCAGAGCAAACTCAACCACCTCTTCCTTTCACTAAAGAAGCCGTCATTTACCTAAGCAGGTAAACGACATCCTGACTTTTTTCCTAAGTGAACACAAGTAAGCATAAACCTGACAGACTGGGTTATTCCTTGTCTTAAGTCCAAAGGACTAGAACCCTCAACTGTGACATATTTCCGCACAGGTATGTTTGGCATTAACACACACAGACTGCTAAACCACGTGAAATAGAAACCTGGAGTTTAGTAAGACTACCTGTTTTTGAAGGGACAAAAGTATGAACTTGTAACTAGAATCTTGAGGTGGGGGGGGAGACTGACCATCAAAATCAACACTGCCACACGTGTCCTGCAACATTTCCCACACTGTGAATTTAAGGAAATCCATTACACACAAGATATCCAGAAGATTGTTGCTATGGATGTTGAAAATGCTCCTCTTTTAGTTTACCTTTCCTGGCTTAATACAAAAGTCATTTGTGAGAAACACTGTTAATAAAAACGCTACTCAGAAATCAAACTTTTCAAGATTCACTCGTGAAAAGAGTTTTTTCAGAGCACATCATATTCTCTCCCTGCAGAGAGTATCACTGCTGTGACATGCTTCGACATGCTTCATGATAACAATTTCACAAGACGCGGCTCCTCAACATATGCAACTTCTTCGCCTTCTTGCTTTACTATAGAAAGCACAGTTAAAATTCTGCTGGACAATTCCGTAACAATCATTCCTTTCAGAGGTGGTAGAAAAAGAAATATTGTGTTCAAATAATACATATAAGTACAAAAAAATAACTAACTTTATGCAACATGGATCATTAGGCTCAAGGCTAGCATCAGCTTAGTGCCTGGGGCTACAGTTTATGCATATAAATCTAAACAAGCTCATAAGCCTTTTCAAGAAAGGTACCTCACAGCAGGTTCTCCCAAAACTGAGGGTGCATGCAGAAAGGAAAAACAAAGGTGGAAAAGAAAACACCATCAACATCTCAGTCTTTCCCAGCCCTTCCCCATCCTGTTTTTAAATAGGCCACATGTGGTCTCTACACCTTTGATCTCTACCAAGTTGTGAAAACAAACAACAAACAAGTTTGTGAAAACAAAAAATTTTTTTTTCCCCACCTCTGTGTTTACAGTCTGTACCTGGCTGTACGACTTGTAAGTCATGATATCAAGTAATGAAACGGCAGAAAGAATACTTAAGGGCTTTTTCAGGTGTGTGTTTTTTATTCTGGGCACGTTTTGAAAACCTGGAAGCTTGCTCTAAGGAGAAAGGGAAGGAAAAAAAACCAAACTAAAAACCAAACCCTATATGAAACACTTAAAGAATAGGAACTATATGCAACTCAAAAATCAGAACTGTGTTTTCCTCATTTATAGATGTTCCCACATTATAGTCACATTTAACCCTTTCCTTTGCTAGCAGAAAAATTGCCCCATCAGGCAAACTAGATAAAATGTAGATTTTATTTTTTTTTCCCCACCTCCACAGGTAGCATTCAATAGCATTGCGGAAGCCAAGCACCTTGGATCCTGTGAGTCAAAACTTTTGCCAAGAAGCTCATTTAAGAATTTCAGTCTGCAAAGGTTACTTTAGGGACTGCTGACATATAGTGCCAACACAAACGGAGGTTTTTCTGGTGGCTGTCTTTGATAGCTTCCCTGACAGGGAGCAGATAGTTGACTGGCCAAAACAGGCAACGCCTACTTTGACAATATTCCAATGCAGTAGTCATGGCAAATGGTGGCAAACCAAGGAAGAAAGATTGGCCACGGGAGAAAGATTTTGACAGCCCTGTGATCAAGTTCACTCCAGAGAATTCTGCCAATTATGATTATATCAGATTTAATTTACTAAGATGAACTTCAGAGTCAATGCAGAGCAGCTGTGTAATTCATTTCACCTGATGGGATCTACGAACTATTTTCTAAATAAATATAAGCATGTGAACCATGCTGGAAAAAAAAAGAAAATACAACCAATAGCTGACGTTTCCTGTATATTACTGTAAGTGTAAAATGTCAGGCTAACGGTGTTTGAACTCTTGCCACAAAGCAGAAGGAATTCCTGTCCCTTAGATACAGTGATGGATACAAGCATACTTCCTACAAAACTGGGACAACAAGGCAGCGTTAAGATTAGTCTTCAGAAGGTATGCTAACTGCAAGGGTAAACATGCAGAAATTGTCATAGCATATAAACATGAAAGGGTATATTCAGTCCACTCTGGAACAAACTCCCCTCCTTTTCACAAGAATTACCCCAACACAACACAACAGAAAAACATTCCCCTTCCCTATCACATATAACCGAAGTTCATGTAGAGCACCTGTCCTTTCCACAACACTTCCGCAAACAACCCATAGAGAAGGCTGGAGTCAGACCAAGGAACTCCTCTGAAATTTGTAACCAGCTCCTAGCTTTAAGGCCCAGCAACTTACTACATTTCTTCAGGAAGCTTCTTTAGAGATGACCCAGGAACTGTAAAGCACAAAGGGAAAGAAAAGGAGACAGTGGGAACAAGATGCTTGTAGGCTAGCTTAAGATCTTGGAATTGTTCCTCAAATGCAGTGTTTTGCAATCACTTATCAAACGGTCCTATCATGGAGGTATCTAGGATTCCTAATTCCTAAATTGCAGGTGTGACTTAACAACCACAGACAGGAATATAGCCATTTGCAAATCTTCACTCATCAACACCATGAATGGCTTTCATGGCTTTGATGACAACAGTACAAGAAAGCTCTGTAACACACTGGTGCCAAGATACAGCTTACTATGTTGTGATCACATGCAATTGCTGCATTTGGAGAAGATTTTTTTCTGGAACTGTATCATTGCCTAGCAGATACCATACAAATACCTTTAGTTAAAGAATGACAAACTGGCATCCCCAAACCCTGAAATTGTTCTCAGTCAAATTCCAGTGACAGGCATCCTCTCACTTCTCAAGTATAGCAGGAGGAATCAGAAAGGGAGAAAGCAACCATGCTTGTTCTTCCTCTCTGTAAGCAGCAGGGCCATCCAGGTGAGGCAAAGCTCCAATTAAGATTAAATACACTGTATGCCTTTGCAGCTCAAGGCAGAATGGTTGGTGGCTGGAGAACAGACATTCACGGTTCACAAGATGAAAGTTACCATAAACAAATGTACTATGCTAGTCAGATACTGGTACACTTAAAACAAGCCATGCTTGCTTATCTCTTTTCATAAATGCTCTTCATAAATGATTTATATATTATACTCTTGGCAAGAAAGTATTCCTTGCTGTCTAAGGGGAAAATTTACTTATTGTATGTTAATTAAGTTATTCTGAATCAAAATATTTCAAAACACCGAAACCTAGATTGGCTTAGTGGGCTGCAAAAAGATACAGGGCAAGAAATGAAATTACCGTTACTTTTGCTTATCACATAGAGTATCTACAAACAAAAATATTTGTAATCTTCATGCAAGATAACATACAGAAGGAATCATGGAGGATTCAGATCCTAGAGAAGAACAGTACAATGCAGTAAACTGACTCATAATATCCAAAACTCCTGTGCAGCTAACAAGCAGACTACACATGCAAACAGAGTCCTACAATATAACATGGCAATTAAACGGCTTTAAAATGCTTAACTGAAGTTAAAGCAGATACTATTAACTGATCCAGCTCAAGGCTCCTCAGCAGCATGGATTAAAAAAATTAAGTTATCCTGCTACAGCTCTGAGATAATACAAATCAGGTAACAGCAAAGTTAAAACAAAACAAAACAACCCACAAACTGGAATAGGAAAACACTGTAAAGTGTATAAATGATGCCAGGCTAAGTTGAGGTTATTTATAAAGGAAAGCCCACGGTTTCTCTCTCATATAGGTCCCCAGAAACACAGGCAGCTTGCTTAAAAAGCTACCACAACTCGTTTGCTTAAGGAAGTCCAAGGACAGTTATTTTGACATGAAACCAAAAGTTTCCCAAGGAACTCCAGTCAGAAGAGTTCTGGGAGTTTACTGTCTCTTGCCCAGTTAAAATCTTATAGCACTTCAATGAACACAAGCGTTATATCAAACACACCAGTGCAAAACAAAAGTATCAGACACTGCTAAACAAAATTGCACTGAGCGTGCACAGGCATCCAGTAGCACATTACAACCATAGTTACAAGGTTCAATCAGAGCAACTTATCCCATGTAAGTACAGCTTAATTAACCAAGATCAAATAAAGGACTGGACTTAGCCAAGTCGGTTAGTCTAGCAATACTGCTGATTTGTTAAAAATAAAGTGGGAAGGCTAATGCAAAGGAAAGTCTTAAGCTTATCAAGTAAATTGTGTGGCAATTAAATCAAAACTTCCCATCAGTACCAAGCCATGCTTACATTCTTCCACCACTCAGCTCCAGGTAAAAATGGTTGTATTTTGCCTCTTTATAAAAACACAGAGTGTGTCCATGTCTACCTACTCAGTCTTCATTATACTTCTGCAGCCCAGAAACACACCTCTCCTGGCATTTTCTAGCATATGACAAAACTTCAGAATAGAAAGCCAAGAAAATCTCTTCTTCCAATGTTTACCTTCAAGAGACAAAACCACATTCTCCAGTCCACTCTATTCACGCTAGAAAGAGCTCAAAATATCCTTTGCCAGTACATTCAGGAGAATTATTACTTTTTTGTTTCTGGTATACACCTCCAAAGTTGTGTTTGAGATTTCAGCATGCACCGGCTCCCCCAAAGGAATAAAACTAGTATTCAAATAACATGTGAAATTCAAGATCAGAAGCCTGGACAAGCTTGGTCTTGTTCTTTTTTTTCTTGACAGTTTCTCTCTCTTGCCCACATAAGATCAGTTTTAGGTAGTTCTTCAATTTTATTTCCATGTATATCCCCATTAAACCAACTATGTATGTAATTTTCCAGTCAAAGTGTGCTTTCTTTGTTTAAAAAAACTACAGCAGCTTAACAAAAGTCTTTGACACTAAGGAATCTGAGCATGCCAATTGTACATCAGAATTTAATAAAAGTACAACTTACTGACCTTCTGTTCTTTCATATACCCATTTACTTCAGATACGTAGTATTTTTGCATTTTCAATTATAATTAACAAAATGAAAATGAGTTCTGCCAGAGGTTTTTAACTAGTCTACCCACTGAAAACAAGGAAAAATAGTCTCCTAAAATCTTTATTACCATAAGTAACATTTGTAAGTTAAATAAACAGCTCTAGTCTTTAATGTTCAAACTGAGTTTGCACCACTTGATACTTTAAGAAGGAAAAAATAAATACATCATTACACTGAGAAATAAGCCTTAAGATGCCCTTCTCCCCCAAGTCAATTGCGGAGCTTTTCTGCTATTTCGTAACACTTAAAACACTTTTTACAGCTCAACAGACTCGACGTTTGCCCAAGATCTCACTTCAATTACACCTTTGATTTAACAGCATCTCAAAACTGGGGCATGACTAAACTACGGGCACGAAATACTGACCGAGAAAAGGTATCTGCTTCTGCTGCACCCACTCGATGATGCACAGCACCTCTCCACGCCGTGGGTTATAACTCGGGAGCTTTTTTAAAGCTATTTTACACCGGGTTTTTATAGCGAAGGCTAGGTGTGCCCTACACCACCGCGATGCCGTGACAGCCGGCGGTTTGCCCCGGGCATCCCTGGCGCTGCCGCGCCCCCCCGAGCCGTGCCGGGCGCCCCGCGAAGAGTCACACCCACGTGCTGCGAGGCGAGGTTTTGCGTAAATAAAAATAAAATAAAAAATCCAGGCGACTTGAGATAGTCGCCTTACGATTTTAAACGTTTGCGTCCGTAAAACCGCTGCCGCCGCGCAACAAGTGAGATGGCGGCCGGCGCCGCGCCCCGGCCCGCGCGTCGCAACTGCCCCCGGGGCAGCCCAACGGCCGCCGCCAGGCAGCCCCACGTCCCACCCCTCCCGTGGGCCGCGCACCTCTGAGGCGCCCGCCGCACACCCGGGGAACTCGGCCACCTCCGAAAGCCCCTTCCCGCCCGCGGCGGGCACTCACCCACTGGCTGCTGAAGTAATCCAGCCCCTGGCAGATAAGGTGTGCGGCTTGGGCCAGCAGCACCTGCACGCCCAGGGAACTGCCCAGGCAGTAGAGCCCGTAGAGCAGCGGTCCCCCGGCGCCCAGAAGCAGCAGGAGCCGCCGCCGCCGCAGCACCTGCTCGCCCAGCGCCTCCACCCCGTAGTTGGCGAAGCAGATGGGGAGGAGGAGAGCAGCCAGCAGGACGGGCGTGCGGGAGCGGTGCAGGCGGCTGAGCCAGCGGCGGCCCAGCGCCGTCAGGGAGCTCTTGAAGGGGTGCAGGAAGGTGCCGCAGAGCACAGCCCAGAGCAGGGGCCGCAGGAAGGCCTCCAGGATGAAGTAGACCAGGACGGCGGCGCCACAGCACAGCCCCGCAAACAGCAGCGCCCCGGTGTTGTAGAAGGCCTGCTTGATCGGCTTCTCCAGCCGCGGCAGCGACATCCCCGCTGCCCCGCCCGGGCCACCCAACGGCAGCCGCGGCATNCCAACCGCCGCTGCCGCCACAGGCGAGGGCGCGGAGAGCCGGCCGGGGCTGTCGGGGGCTGTAGTGCCGCCGCGCAGCTCCGGGCACGGGCGTGCGCCCAGGCCGGCGGGGAAAGAAGGGTGCTGGGAAATGTAGTCCTGCTCCGGGAGAGCCGGCCACCACGCTCCCCCCGCGGCACGGCCTGCGGGAGCGGGCGTCCTGGAGGTCCTTTATCCCGTCCTTCCCGCTTCGGTTACCACCGAGTGCGGGCCGAGGCTTCCCAGCGCCTTCGTTACTTTTGCTGAAGACGACTGCCAAGGGCTGGAGCTTGAAAGAAACCAGCAGCCCCCTTCATGTCTTCATCCTCACGCCCATCCCAGCAGCGCAGCCCTATCGCAGGTCCATTAAACACTCTCCCACCTCTACTGCTACGTTAGTCTCTGGAAGCTGAAAACATTCAGAAATTTGTAGTGTCACTGCAAGGTAGAGCAAGACTGGTTAGACTGGCTGGAGAATTTTGTCTTGTCTGAACATGTTCTAGCATCAAATTATTTAACAAGCATCTGTGCTTTTACTGGGAATTAGGCCCACTGAAAAAGTATTTGTTCTGCCTGGTTTTTTTTCAGACCTGACATTTGTGACATGTTGCATCAAATGTTTTTTTTGCAAATAATCTAGGGAGGAGCTAATTTCCTGCATCTGGCACACACCAGACCTCTCTGTCCCTGCGTGAGAGTGACAGCTAACATTTTACAGGTGGTTTAAATGCCTCTAATAAATAGGCTTGGTCTGAGCAAGTTTTGTGAGAGCTGGCATCTATAACATTTGAACTAGCTCATTGCTGACATGGTGCTACTCAGTTTTCGCAGCTTAACACAACCTTTCATCAAGTACTAAAGCTGTTGGCAACACTACCATAAACCCCCTCGAGGGATCTTCCTCTTTATTCTGAATGAGAGATGCAGCATATCCTGTACAGCGTATTACAGAGGTTATATACCTCTGAACATGTGAAAAGTGTCTAGATATAGGAATTTGATTTATTTTTCTTTAAGATTTACATGCTGGTTTAACATTATATAACTTCATGGTAGATTTGTGTTCACCAGGACTTTGGTGGAGCATTTCTTGCATGATACAGATGTCTAAAAGCTGAAATTACTCTAAGCACAATTGTTTTTAACGTGTAAAACAGCGATATGACTGTTCATAGCCCAGCTTTCAAATGCAGAGCAATATAAAGACAAGAGACTATAGCGGAGACCTATCCCTATCATCATCCGAAGGAGAAAAGGCAGAGGTTTACCCCCACGCTCCTGTAGCCGTGTTGCATCCTCCAGCGGTAGGTGGGGCTGGGCCCAGCCAGTTTCTTACAGTTTTTTTCCATCTTTTCCACGCTGCAAACCCTTTCCTGCCAGTTACACACATGTTCGTGCTTATAGAGGTCCTTCTTGGCTCCTGCAGCTCCTTGTTTTCCCTTGCTGAACAGATCATGTGTAGGTTCAACAAAGTGCTTCAATTTCATGCAGTGGAGGCATTTATAGACCTACAGGTACCTCATTTGATCCTGAGGGCAATGAGGCATTACAAGCAGTTGTCCGTATGAGAAGCTTTTATTGCATCTTCAAACAATAGCGTCAACTCACTGCTCTCTGATCAGATCTGCCTCCTGGCAGCATGTTGAAATAGGTAACAAGCATGCATTTCTACCTGAACCTTTTCTCCTCAGTTCCTGCAGAGCGGAGGAAGCATGCCAAAAAGAGACTCTGTTGGCTCATCATAATACATTTATTGCATTAAAGTTCAATTAGCAAGTGTCAATTAAGATTTACATGGGGGGAGGGGGGGAGAGTTGAGAGTACAAATCCTTCTGTTAGATAAACAGAGATGCCAGCAAATCAAATCTTCATAGGCACATCCTTACTCCTTTGATTTTTCTTAACAGACTCAGGCAGTCATGTTCTTCAGGAATAGAAATTGATGTCACCTCTTTGACTTGAATGAAGCTATAAATACTGATTTATATAAGCTGAGGATTTGGTCCCTACTGTAGAAAACCTTTCCTTTCCAATTCTGTGTTTCACCATTATAAATAACTAAACATATCAGAAATAAAATTTTAAAAACACCTCAACAACAAACCTACAATGAAATAAAATGAAGGTTTCTAACTCATTTATTTTCACAACATGAATACGTAAGAAGACAGATCTGAGCATACACACCAGAAAACAATCTCTGAGGTGACAGCTGAGGGAGGCATGATCTTGAGAAGACACACCTCAAGTCCTGAACCCTTAATTCCACAACAGATTTCAAACAGTGACTGCAGCCTTTACAGCTGCTTTTGTTTAAGATTTGAAGTGTTATTTGATTTTAGATTAGATGCCAATTTAGGTATAAATTGCACCGATACAGTGTGGTTTAGCCATTTTTATGGCTATAGAGCAGTGCACCTCAGGGTTCTATACTACCAGAAATTTGCCGACAGTTGCTTTGGATGTATTTTTTACTATTAGTGATTCTTCAAGGGTGAAGAGGGCAGCACAGGAACGCTTTTGTGTCACTGTAGAGAACACGTATGTACCTAAAAGTACACATGTGCTAAGTACTGATAGTCCTCGATGCTCTCCTATGGAGAGGGAGATATAAAATGAGGTATTAACTAGTAAGACAGACGTTTGTAACTTCTGTCTGCCGTTGCACTAGCACCCATGAGTTTGTGCACCGAACTGAAGCTTTTTGAGTCTGCTTCAAGGTATCCCAGTCACCCATAGTTCTTATTCACTCGGTGTGCACAGCTCAAAGTTACAAGCCATTTTACACGTGCTACCAAAATACTGAGTACTGAGGGGGCCATGAAGCCAAGGAGACAGACAATGCTGGCAACAGCGAGTTAACCACGATTTATACCTGAAATAACCACATGAAATTATGAAATAACTCAGTAACAAAGCCACAAGGTGTCAGCACTGGCCCGCGTATTTAGAAATAACTCCATCCCTACTTGAGAGACTTTTGGGTTGGTTTTGTTTTGTTTGTTTTTTTTAACCTGTGTTACCGAGCATTTGTGAACTTTCAGTTTTGGTTAATCTCCCTTCAATAATTCACCTCAGTTTAATGACAAAGTAATATCCTCTTCAAATGAATGAAAAATATTCATCAAACAACTACAGTTTCAGTAGTAGCAGGACCAAAGGAAAAAAAACAAAAAAATCTTTAAAGTTCATTGTTGAGATATAAGCTTTGTGTCTTTAGGTCACCAGCACACCTTTATATTCTGGACTAAACTAAACTAAAAAAAAAAAAAAAATCAATCTTTTATACCGATCAACTGTTAAGATGAGATGACTCCAAATTAAACTTCATTTACAAAATACTGGCAAAAAAATGAACACCAGCTTTTGGGAACACCTGCTCTGGTTGTACCCAGTTATTATAGCAGTGACTGACTTCATTGCAGAAACAACTTTGTTCAGTTCCTCAGTTAGAGTGTACAGTATTATCAGCAGTGTTATACTTGAATGATTCACATGGAAAACTAAGAATCTTGTTCAGTTAACAGGAGGAATGAAATGCACGGTAGTAAGGCAGAGCAGTCAGTAGCAGCAACACGGAGAAGTTCACTCAGTGGACCAGCATGCAAAACAAAGCACCAGTAAGACCTCGGGGTGGGCAAAATCCAGAGCACTATCTTGCAGGGTTAGCCTGCATGGTAGCTGTGTACACGGAGCAAGAGTTGTATATACGGACGTCTGAGAAACAGAAGAATATTTTGGCCTCATCAGGTTTGTGACAAAATGCCTTATCAATCCATCAAACGTTACATAGCACAAGACAAACAGAATATAATTAAAGAGCTTCTATTGAGTGTATTTAAGGCCTCTTGATCACAATCACTTGGATAGTGCACAAGTAGCTGACACTCAGGAGACCCATTCCTGGAGCCTGCAACTACAGGGTAGCAATATTACAAACACGAGATAGAGAGCACACAGTGCAAAAAGCACTACATTTCTTGGTGCCTAGAGCTAACTCTTCTCAGTCCACCAGCAAGGAAATAAAACACCTGCTCAAACCTGAGCGATCTCAGAAATTGAGGCATCCCTGTTTGAGAGACTTCTACAGCAGCTTTTGCCTGCTGAGTATTATGGGAGTTCCTCCTCTCTGTTCCCAACCTCTAATATAATTGCATCTTCTTCTTTTCTGCAAAAGCCTGTTCTGACTGCTTCAGGAGCTGCGTCTGGCCAAGCAGCGCAGCAGTGATGGCAATAGATAAAGAACACCCAAATTGGTAATATTGGCAACTTGACTGTAGTTGCTTCAAATTGGTTACAAAAACACAGCATAGAGGTCACCACAGGAATCTCTACGTTCTACTTATAGTAAGTGACAATTGGGTTAGTACTTCGTTAAAATACAGATGATTACATTTATTTACAGCTTCACTGTGATTTTGATGGTGAGAAAGAAAAATGTAGTCCCCCACATCTGTTAATTTGCTACTTTGACCAGCCTCACTGACTTAAATGGAATTACCCAGGGTAATAAATTCAAGGTCATGGCATAGGAAGGAATTGATAACACAAGGCAGCAGCAGAGACTTCTTTAGCCTCACAGAGACCTTCCTCCCCCCTCCCCTTTTATAGATGCCATACCACACATTTTCTTAGACTAAAAAGGCATTTATTATAACAGGTTTATAAATATTGTTGTCTGTCACTGTCAAATAGCTAACAAGGCTCACTTGAACACCAACATTTAGTATAAAACAGATGTTACAAAGCAATATTTTAGGGCATGCACTGATTGTAAAGTAGTCCCGTAGGTCACCATAGTTTCATTATGTATTCATTCAGTGTTATTTTTCTGAAAAGACTAGTGCATAAATACAAAGAAGTTTGATGATTACTTCTGGACTACAAAACCGCAGTTCTGCACTCCTACCTGACCAAATGCTCATCAACTTCACACGGATGTACTGGCATACAGAATGGAGCCTAGCATAATGAATGCAGAACACCACTTAGCACTATAGTTACAAGTTGCTTATTTGTATGTTTTATCTATGTATTAGTCTTGAGAATGCTGAACAAAGTCAAAAGGTAGCGATGACATTTCAGGTTCAACCATTACACTTCAGTGTAATACAAAAGAAAGTGGCAAGAGTTAAAGTTACAACAGCCTGCTTACTTGCAAAGTGGTTAAAGCAATCCAGACCTCAGGATATATTAATCAGAAATACCGAGGCATACCAGGCATCTGCTTTAACCTAAACACTACTTGTGATGCTTCAAATATGCTAACAAAAATATCTGCCTAAATAAAGGCTGCGGACACCACACACAAATATCAAGGTCCCACTATTTCTTTTTTCTAATCAGTTAATAGGTTTGGAATTTCATCTTTGACTATCTGTGTCAAAACTTGAATGATACTTCCAGCTTTAGAGAAAATCCATTGTGGTAATTTTTTCTATTTCAGTTTTTATCCCTGGTTTCGTATCACCAACTGTGAAAAACTGAAAAAAAATCGTTGTTTTATATGTAAGCAGGCCAGTATTTCAGAAGCAGATATCATATTTTGTACTTAAATAATATTTTTTCCTCCTAGATTTAAATATGGCATCCATACTTCCTTTCTTATTATCCTAATACTCTACATAACAATATTTTCTTGACTTACTGAACTTATCCTCATTTCATCTTATTTGGAAGAAAAAAATATGTAAAAACACTAATGTGAGGCTAATTTTTGTACTGAAGAAGGTGACAAAGGGCTAGTATGTAAAAACTGCAAACATAATATCCCAGCAGGTAACATCTCAGGTTTCTATATATTCTTCTAGATCACTCTGCCCCAAAAAAATCAGCTAGGATTCAGGGAACATGTAGGATTCTGTGGTTTGTCTTCTTTTATCTCCAAAGCAGAGTCTACCCTTTTGTTTTTAACTCTCATGTATCATTCTCAGACTTGCACACAACAATACCTTCAGCAAATTTACATTGCCTAAATGTTAATTCTGGGAAGAATATTTATCATTAATCTAAACTTTGCAGATCACTGTTGTGAAAAAATCAGCAAGAGTATTTTTATTCCTTGGCACACAACCTAAGTGAACTGTTCCTTTATTTAGTCTTCTACTAATACCATCTTATGAAATTGAACTGAATGATGTCATGCTTAAGAGAGAGATGTGAAACTAAATTAGGCAACACACTGCAATCACTAGTTACCATAAAATGTTCACTGCCCTGAGTAGGCATTGGAGCCATAAAAGATTTGCTTGGCACTTTTGAAAAATCCAATTACTTCTTTAAACATGTAAACATGAAATTGAGTAAGTATCATTCAGAAACAGCTCCGAAAAGTACTGCCACCAGGTAATTCTGTAATGCCGTAGTCTATAAAGAGCACCATACCTTTACAGACAGTTTGTTACGAGTGCCATATGAAAGTTCACCTTGTAAGGATGTTCCTAAATAGCCTTTAATTGCCTAAAACCAGCCTATACAGAGCAGCGGCTGTTCTAAAATGTGGGCTGTGAAGTCCTGCGTGTATTCCAACCTCACGTCGGATTGAAAGAACATTCCTGCTTCGGTAAGAAACACAGAAGTAGGGCAAAAGGAACAGTTGCGAATGACTATGGAGCTGTGTCAGGGGAAGTTCGGGTTGGAGAGTAGGAAAAGATTTTTCCCTGAGAGGGTGGTCGGTCACTGGAGCAGGCTCCCCAGGGAAGCGGTCATGGCACCAAGCCTGGCAGAGTTCAAGGAGAATCTGGACAACACTCTTAGTCATATGGCCTAGTTTTAGGTAGTCCTGCAAGGAGCAGGGAGTTGGACTTAATGATCCTCACGGATCCCTTCCAACTTGGGACAGATAGATAGTCTATGACTGCAATTCAAACTGCTTAGCAATCAAAAACAGCCAACCCAAAACCCTCAAACCAAACCTGTCGCTTTCCTTACAGAAAGTTCGTTGCTATTGCCAATTCAAATCACAGATTTTCAAAGAAAGTAATGTCTTTTCAGACTGCTTTTTCACACCCATCAGCTCCACAAGCTGCACACGTCCTCCTTGACATTTCAAAATTACACTGTTTTTGCCTATCTAAGCCCAAATTAGATAAGTTAAAAAACCAAGTTCAACCATACGTTATTTCACCAAACTCACTGTAAAAAAATCACTCAAGTGATTTCATACTACTAAAACAGGTTTAGAAAGGAAGGTTTACCTAGATCTTACTCTGTATCTGCAGAAACCACATGTCAACATATAAATTGCTCAGAAATAACTTGATATGAAAAAAAGTTGTGGTGAAAAGTTGACATATGGTCAATAAATATAAATTATTTTGGTTTGATTAATTTTTGTACTTGGGAAATTGAGGATTTTCTTGAATACCTTCCAGTCAGATCAATATCTGTGCTGGGCAGGCTGTGGGAAAGCAGCATTAGGCCCTCATACACTGCTACAGAAATATCAATAATGAAATTTTAATTAGGGAAATAGACAGTGTAAAATGAAAGCTGTTGAGAAAAGATGTAGAGCCTCCATCTTTTGACACTTCAACAGCTGCAGCACTAGTTTGTAAGATGGGCAGTGAGCAGATACATACGCAGCAGCCAACTGTCGCTACTGTCTACAGGGTCTTGATGGGTTTTGATACCTCTGAAGGCAAGATCAAGCCTCTTGCTCTTACCTTGGAGTTTCACCAGACTACGCATCTTGACGCATAGTCTGACCTTGTGCCCACATCAGCCCTTACACAGCTAAGACCTGCATAAAAGCTAAATTCTTATTAAAGTCCGACTGTTCCTTCTATTCACATCAAGTACCATTTGCTTGTGATTAAAAACACCAGACGTGCTCTGCCATGTGTAAACTCATGCAAAAATAGGAAGACATTAGCCCTTCCTTGTCATTCAGCCTTACCACCAGTCTGTCCACTCTTCTATCCCAAACTATTTGAGGTCACCTATGCCTCACGGTATAGCATTCAAGCAGACTGCTTTGCTTGTTCATTACATGCTGTGGACTCAGGCTGGAAACAAAGGATGCCAATGCATGCAAGTTATGCACATACACAGCTCCATGAAGCACCAAAAACCACTGTAATATCTAAATATGTTTCCACTTCTATCATAAATGTAAGTCTCTATACAAAGTTATACTTCCTATAAAATAGTAGCACTCTCACAATAGGTATCTCTGAAAATAAGTGATATTAGACCTTTTGTAATTGTGTGAAATACGTTTCCTTCTCCTAAAGCTATTACCAAATACTTTTCTTTGGGGAAACTATTTGGAGATGTTTAAAAAAAAAAAAAAAAAAAAAAAAAAAAAAAAAGAGGAGGGAGGGTAGTACACCTGCTACACATCAGTGTGTCAAACCAAGGAAACCAGAGTCACAAAATGCAATGTAAATGCTAATAAAAGTTATGACATTTGTACATAAGCTTGAATTCTGCCTCTAGAGTATGGCATGGTGCAAACTTCCAGCGGACCCAGAAGAGATCAGAAAGAGCAGAGGGTCTATTGTCTAAAAGGAGAATAACGTGCTTCTTTATAAATGTCTGATGCATGGGATGGATGGGAAAGCAAGGAGAAGACAGACAAAAACCATGAAGACCTGCATCTTCCCTTAAACTTAGAGCAGTCATTTACTTACAGATAACTGGAGTATCACCAATGACACAGATTTCTAATTGTGACCTGGATAACCATGAAGACAGCTGTGTGTCAGTCCTCCTTACCCACTAATGCCTCTTCACAGCTGGGCTAAGACTTCTCAGGATCATCTCGCTAAATAGCATAAGGCATCTGTGGGAACGGGGACGGCACATAGGCTAGTGACAAGGAGCACAGTACTTTTCTGAGGAAGACTAGACACTAATGCTCACAGTAAGAACACCATCCACAGTTTGGCAAGAGAAGGTACACATAATTAAGGAATTTGATGTAGGATGGGCCATACTGTTTGTTATTTCCATTTCGCAGTAGCCATTCAAGTACCTGGAGGCAGTTGCAAGGCTGCTCTTAGTTCAGACCCAGGATATGGTTCCCCAAGGGAGCTTCAAAACCACTGCCTGGTGGCTTGCTCATGTACACCATGCTCCAGTCATTGCCTAATCCCTACATCGAAGACTGGAAAAGTCAGTGCCAAATATAACTTTGACAACTTTTAACCCAATCTGCAGGGTTCCTCAGATTAGGGAGGCCACAAGTGTTTATTTTCTTGCTATCCACGTATTGCAAAACCAATCAAGCAGGACAAGAAGGCCACAGACCGATTTCAAACTTTTCTCATCAATATATTCTCTTTCAAACTCAGAGTATTTCCCTTATAGTAATAGAATTTCGAAGAAATCATCATCCAATAACATTATCAAACCAGCTAGGGGTTTTGGGGGGGGGTTTTTGGGGGGGAGGGCGAAATCAATTAGCATCGAGTGTCTCACCTATACATAAAAATATACACAATTATTTGATTCCAGTGAAGAAAAAAAACTACTTTCTGAAAGTCTGTCCTCTCCACTTATTTTTCTCTCTCTCCTGTCCTACTTATTTTTAATACAATTTCAAGCCTAGCTTATTACGTGTAGTGAGGTACCAGTCAAACACTACAGTCAAAAAACAGGTTTCCTTTGTGATAGGCACTGTCACAAATAAGCAGCTGATTTCTCTTCCCACTAACTTACAAACTTTAAGTATAAAGCATTCTAGGTAAGATGGACAGGGTGAGGAAAGGGTGATATATGGTTAATATAACAAGCAATGGTAACAACTGAATTTTGTTCTGCATGGAAGGAACATATTCAAGGGCATTTGTTAATGCCTTATGGTCTTTGCCAGTATTATCTTTCTAATTTATAATCAAAGTTAAATTTCCAAAGGACACCATAGTCTTAAACATGCACTTTCTATGCCTCTGTTTTAGATCACCCTGCAGCAAGTAATTCTAAAAATAAAAGCACTTAGGAAATGTGTTCTTTAACAGCTGCTTGCTAGTAGTCACCATAAGGAAACTAAAAATGATTTGATTTGGAGAAGGAAATGTCTACCTCCTTTTCAAAGGAGACCTTTTACTCTAGTTAGTGTTGGTTCCTGTTAATCAGAGAAATCTGAAAAAACTATTTGAAATGTCCTAATCCCTTAAAAATTACTTTGAAGAAAGTTACTTTGTAGTAACTTTGTATAACAGGGATCAGTTCTGCTTTTCAATATTAAAAAGAAAAAAAAGAAAACCAAAATACCTTCCATGACAAGTTACTATGCCCACTCAAATGTTAAGACTTACCAAGTATCAAAGTACCACTGAATTAAAGCCCTTTCATTTCTCTCATGGCTTTTTGTTCTCATATTTCTCCCCAACTACTAATTTCTAGCACTCACACCTTCTTTGTCAGTGTGAATTTCCTATTACTGTTTTTCCCATTCTTAAGAGCAACCCTCAGACAAAATGCCACAAGACAGCAAACTTCTTTCACTAAAAGAAAATTACCCCAACTCCTGCTTCTAATCTGCCACAGTTATTTTCCTTAAACTTTCCTCTATTTTACCTCTTCCACCTGCAAAGTGTTTAGAGCAGAAATTATGACTTTAGTAATATCTGGGAAGTAGTATACAAGATTTTGGAACAGTTTACTCATGGATAATAACACAGCTAAACTCAACCATCAGTTGAAATCCCAAATAATAGATTGTCTTGCTGCTTGTTGTGGACTTCTATTTCCTCTCATTTGATTAGAAATAACTCAATTAGTGCTAATTAAGTACTTTGAAGCTTGGATGAAAGTTTTTTATAGAAGTAAACTTTTCTGCCAATACTTCAACAACAGAAAAATACAACAAAACCACCAGACAGCACACTTACAAGTAACCTAAAATGGAAAAAACCTGTATTTTTTACCATAACCGAGAACAGGGGTACAGCTGAAGCCCAAAGCAGTTCATACTTGGCAGTGGAGGTAACCTTAAGCAGCTCTGCTCTGAATTTGGTGTTGCTTTAGAGCCTGAACTTAAGACACCTCTGACTCCATATAAGTGGAAAGCAGCTCTACAGGTGTTGCACATTTACCTCAGTATTATTATTGTCATCTTTATTATACCTCTGTGCCTGGATCCAGCCAGACTATCCTAAATCTAGCACTGTATTAAAAAAGAAATGAGGAGCTGAAATGGGTTTCTACCCTACTTCAGTACTTTTCAATTATTAGATTAGCCCTTTAGTGGATAATCAGGTAACTACCTGAAACTAAAAGGGTAAATACAAGGCCATAAACTACAGCAACCCTGAGGCTACTTTAAATAGCTGTGATCTCTGAGAAGGAACTGCACTATTTCAGCTGCCTACAAATTAGCACAAAGGAGAAAGAATTTCCCTTAATGATATCTTCACTTCACCTGGCTGCTGAATATAAAACTCATTATCCAAGGCTTCAGCTCTCTGCTTCAGACAATCTTAAGACTAAGTTTTACAGCTATCATGGACCAAAGCAGACCTTCCTTATTATGTGGTCTCCAGTATGTATTTTGTCAGATGATGAGTAGGTTATCCAACCTGAAAGAAGTAATTTATACTAAATAAAGGTACTATATGAACTTTTAAAGTTCACTTCATTCCAAATTTCTCTTCCCCTCCTGAATTCTAGTCCCACAATTTTAAGTGAACAAGTTCTTAAAGAAATCAATGAAAATATATATTACTAAGCAATCTTTCTTTTGAAATAGGGATAAAGTGTTTGTGATGGAGATAAATTCCTCTTTAAACCTAATTCATATACTTTAAGCATAGATTTGAAGAATCCTGAGCCTAAAAAATTAGTCTACAAACTTCAGTCTCTGAATAATGATGTGAACCCAGCAAAGCTAGTTAATCTTTTTACTCTAAGCAGTAATGAAAATAGAAATTAGGTCCATCACATGCTTTACTAGATCCTATGTTACAGGGTCCTCAAGCGTACCACATTAGATAGAACTTTGGCACAATTCAAATTTTATCTCTATTTAAATAGAATTTTAATGCAAGTTGGGAAGTGAAAGCGCAACCTAATCTAAGCACATTCGACTACTACATGTGTACATGTCATACACTTCCTATTATGTGAAGAACAGAAATTCTCCACAAGAAATCAAAGTTTTTCATAATATTCTGTGGCTCATAAATACTTTTTGATACTTTCCCTTTCAGTAATATTTAGTGCTTATCTTTGTAATATTTATTGGTGATAAAAAAAATTTGAATGTATTTCTTCTTTATCTCAACTTTTTCCACAGTAACCACAATTTAGCAATGGCTTGATGAAACTAAAGATATTGCTCTTCTTCTTAATCCCTATCTTTCCTTACAAATAATCTCAAACATATTTCCATTTCTTTGTAAGTTAACACCAGCTGCCCATATTCATCTTTAACATGAACGGGATATACAGGCATACAACACAGAAAAACAGATTACTTCGTACTATTACACAACTGCTTAAAAACATATTTACATGTCAGCAATATTACTGGGTGTTTGTTGCTTGTTGTTGTTTTTTTTGTTTTGGTTTGGTTTGGTTTTTTTTTGGTTTTTTTTTCACAAAAAGAGAAAAATGGATTTAATCTATTGGGAGGACATCCCATGGCTTGTTGGGAACTTCTATATTGTCTGTTTTACATGTGTTTTTCCTATGTATGGAGAATTTACATTACTATATTCTCCCTTCCCCTTGTTTAAATACCTTTGTATCTCACTCATAAAAGAAGTAGCCATTTCTTTCAAGAAGGCTATTGAAACACTATTACTATAAAGACATTCATCACCTCTTTTCAATTGAAAAAAAAATTACGTTAATGCTTGATTATGCAGGTTTAGTTTTGGAAAGTACTAGAGTGAGTAAATCTTGATAAATATAAAAAAAAAAAAAGGGAGAACTGTCCATTACTGAAGGGTAGGTTTTATACTGCTGTGTCAGTATATTTCTGATCTTAAGTTCAGAAACTGCACTTGAAGTTGTGCTCTCTGCTCCAGAAGTACCAAACAGCATTATAATGTTTTTCCAAATTTGCTTTCTGGGAGCAATTTGGAAGGCAATTTTGTTATTTGATAAGATGTCCATCACTAAATTTGCCTAAACACACATACAGACACCCCTCCCAAACACACATACACACGCACACACACATTGATTTTACAAAAGTCTCCTTTTCTTTAAGCAAGTAGTCACAACACTGAAAATACTCTCCTATGTGTTCGCTGATTACTCTTAAATGATTTGTCACCACTCTGCCACTCAAAGGAGATGGTTATTTCATTCTTCTGAGAAGCTAACTATGTTCGAAAGCAGCTAGATGATGATGGTGGTGTGATATAAATTCCAATAGAAAAACGCATCCTCCATCTGCAGAGCCGTCCATCCTGAGAAACTTCCACTGACAAATTCTTGCTATTTTCCATCGGTCATGGGGTTCCCATCAATAAATAGAAGGTCAGTGCAACAATGAGGAGCAAGCAGAACGGAGAAGAGAAGGTCTGATAGGCAGCTGATGGCATGAAAATATCTTCATACTTGTAAATACTGACAACACGCTCTGATACAGGTGGTGAGTCTATATCATGACGAGTTATAGAACCTTTAGTAGGTAAGGGCAGAAAGAAATAACATCAGATGCATTTTTTCTGTAACTCTACCAAAGAAACAGGTAGAAAGCCAAGTAATTTTCAAACCTACAGGAACATGCAATATTACACTGGCAGTGAGTAAGGTCATTTCTCTGCTTTCTGAAATTAAACTTCTGAATAAAACAAATGAAATTCAAGTAAACAATAAACATCCTTCAAAGGCAATCAGAACATCTGGTTACGAATTATCCTTACCTACATGTATCTTTGGGGAGTGTATCTTTGCTAATAACAACATAGCGAAGAAAACATGACAGGTAGGACTATTATTTATTTTGCCTTCCTTTTTACCTCTTTTAAGCCTCACACTGCCAGAATTTTAGTTCATTTTCAAAAAAGGGGGTCTAGTAAGAATATTATAATTGGAAGGCATTTATCAATTTTGGCACCCCAGTTCTGCCAGAAGCATGGAAATCAACTTACCCTGAATTGCTGGACCCCAAGCAAACAGATAGTACCAACTCAGGTGCAGATCTACGATGGTTTCCTCTCGGGGAACATATACAGGACGCTTGAATCGACATGTTACACGATTGTTTTCAAAAACACCTTCTTCATCTCTAGCAGGATTTCTCTGGATTTCTTTAGCCCACTGACCAACATTATAGAAGTGCTGTATTCGGACTCTTCCGTTATCATCGTGAACACAAGCCATGACATCATCTCCTCCCTACACGGTAAAAACATATTGGTAGAAGGAAAACAAAAGTGTCACAAAGCATTTCCTCATTTATGTATATAATTTTAATTACTAAAAAATAATCAAGACCTGGGGCACTTATTCTTTCTAAGTTACATATACGCAAATATTTGTTTCCCTAACTATGTGCCTTCAGTCAGATTGAAAAGCACAAAGTGGACAGTAATATTTACTTACCCTTACTGTCTCTGAATTCTTTTTTGGATCTCTCTAAGAGTACCCTGACATCACAAAATTAATTAATCAGTAGAAGGCTGTTTTCTTTTGTTATTTGTGAAGTTCTGGGAACCTGCTTCATACAAACTGGAGGGCTTGAATCCTTCATGGGTACAAAATCCACTGCATCAAATCATGGACAGAAATACAATAAAATGTGGTAAAATAGAGGAGATAAATCTACTAAATCTGCGCAAATGATAGCATAAATTGCAGTCTGCTTTTTCTAATCTCTTCACGTGTTTGCTTAAGGGAACATCACTTCTTATACCTCTTAAGAGAAAATGAAAAATGTTCAGCATGGAGCAACAGAATACAGAACACCATAAGATACAAGAAAAGAGTAATCAGTACGTGCTTTGCCATGTCGTATAAACAGCCACCAGGCATTACAATTAAGCAAAGAAACAACGGGCAGAAGGAAGTGCAAGACAATTGTTTGTAGAGGTCATTCATAGAAATATTCGACAAGTTGTGAGAAGCGTTAGGCAAGGTCACTGCCAAAGTGGTAGAGCACTGCATCACTCAGGGATTAGCATTTATTTTAGGAGTACTGTCTCATAGAAGCCTTAGTATCTAGAACTATTAAAACACGGTCCAAGTTGACTAAGTGGCATTTTACTGAAACACCACTGCCACAGGTATCAGTGCCATATTAAATACAGGTCCAATACTAATCGTTCTGATATGTCATGCTGATGATAGACACGATGCTTGCTAACGTGATCATCTCTGAGTTCTTTGTTATAGGGAAAGGAGACAAAAAAGTGCAATTCAGCTCTCTGGGAATATTGCTACATGGATTCGTAGAAGATGTGCTGAAAAAGAGGGAAAAAGGGGGCAACTAGGTAAAACAACGTGCTTGAACAGTTTCTGCATCTCAGTGCTGCTGCAGGCAACCTTTCCAGCTTTTTGAGCCTATCCTTGTCTCTGTAACTTATTTGCCAAGTTTAATTTTTATACATCTGAGCGCAAATCCCTCGTTCTTTAGTACCAAGAGGCAAAAATAAAGCTGTTTTCACATAGAAAACTAAAAAGGAAAGAAAAAAGCATTCTGAATATCAATTAATGGAATGACATTACAAAATCCTGCCGAGGCACAAAAGCCTGCAAGTGCAAAAGTGTAGTGTTATATGAGACAAAGAAATAGGCCACAGGACTTTAAAAAACCCCAGAATTATTGAGGACAAAAATGAACTTCTGTAGCTATCCAGGCCACACCATTTTGATGAGGGCCTCCAAGGTACGGCCCACTTCTCACAGCCAAGCTGGTTTGACCCAGAGTCATTTTACCATTACAGCCTCCGTATCCCAGGACACCAAAACATCCTGGAAGTTATGAAAAAGGATGAAGTCAGCAGGGGAACAAGAGAGAAAGACAGATGCCAGCTGGTTTAGTCCAGCTGACCGATAGGCATTAGATCATGTACGCAGCAAATCTGGAAGCAAAACCTTTTACTTTACACTTACTTTATTCTTCTTACCAGAAACCGAGACCTTACATGCTGCTTGGTGTGCCTGGGACGAAAGGTAACGCCGGCTTTCCAAGGGGCTGATGAGGTGCAGGTCTACGGCAGGTATATCAGAGTTACACACTGGTAACAGGATCTCTGATAGCTTCGGGCCAAATACTTAAATGTGCTGAGCTGCTTCGAAAACCCTGCTGAGTACTTGCATTTCCAGGCATCTAAACTCTTCCCAAAATTTGGCTGTAAAACTGTTTCTCACAACATTAAAAACATGAGCTGTTTCTTGCGATGTGAACTGTTCTTTATGACACAAAAGACTTCCATCTTTATTGTATTTATTTACAGAGTCATATTAAAATAATTCTGTATATTTTCAGACTACTGCTTACAACTCTACAAGAAACAGTCCTGTCCTCTGACTCCTGATTTAGGACATAGGCTCAGTATTGTTTTACATGCTTAGGTGTGTTTCTGTATATGAACACCTACATTATGAAGTGCATTTTAATCCTAAACTTTTTACCAGGGATCACAGACAAATCATCTTTGCATAAGTTGTCTATTGCTCAGGTTTTTTAAAGTTCACGCAGTACTTGCGCCTGTTTTGCTCATCAAAACACAATGAAAAGTGAAGCTTTTGAATGAAAAAGTAAGTACAGGAATAAGCATAAAACCAAACCAAATAAAATCCAGAAAAGATAGAAGAAGACATTTTAACAAGACTGCTTTCTAGAGTATGTATGTTTGAATTAGCAGGAGTAATTTTGTCACACATTTGTGGCTTCCCTGGAACAACACACAGGTATCAAAGAAACAAAAAGACTTCCAAAGTTTAACAGTGAAAGCTATATTTATATCACTGAAAGTCAGCTGATTTACTGAAGATCAAAATTATTTGCTATTTAGCTTCTGATGTGCCTTTTGCTCAAGTAACACTGACATAAAGCGTGATAGGACATTTCCACGTGAATTGGCTTACCCCGAGGGCTTTTCTAATAAAAAGGTGAAAGGTTAATAACATTCAGACATTCAGAGCTGAACTGAAATACTGTTGTAATTCTTAGGGAAGAAGGGAGAGGATCTGTTAGGAAGGATGAAGCAGTTTTCTGGGAGGCAGTAGGCCTGGCTTCTGCTCCCAGGCTGGCTACCGAACGGTGCTTTGTTTTCAGCAAGTCAGTTTTTTCCTTACGTGCTCTGCTTGTCAAAGGTCAAATACAAACCATTTATATCCTAGCATGTAAAAGTGTGCACACCAGCAACGTGAAGAACTGTACACGTCTTACCATTTTCTTGTCTGAGGAAAATCCCACTGCCACCCAGCCGTCAGTATCGGCACTCAATTCAAATTCAACGTCAGCTCCTATTCTACGGTAACTTAGAAAGTAGTCACAAGTCTCTGCGTTGCACCCAGGTTTACCGTACCTAAATGGAATTGGAAATACATGTAACTTTTCCTTGCAGTTTCCTGCTATGGAACTTAATTATGTTTCTGCAAGCAAAAACTAAAAGAATGCATTTTGGTATAATGGCAGTAAAACATGTTATATCATGCTATACACAAAGTACCATTAATTGTTTGCAATTACTACTCTTTTAGTGTAAGAATGTGTAGTATTTAAACAGTATGGCAAGCAATTAATTACACACAGTATTACTCTGTTGACCTTCCTAGCCCAGGTTTTGTAAGTGCTTTGTGAAAATACAAGGAACATGAAATAACTGTAGGTCCATAACTACAACATATGTCCTTAAATAATCTAGTTTCTTCAAATAATATAGTCCATAGCTACAAAGTATGTTCTTAAATAATAATCTTTTCTTAAAATGAATGTGGAACATTTACCAAAGTTTCCAATGCAATCAGTCAGCATTTGCAAACATAAAGGTATCTGCACTCTTATCTCAGACTGACCTGAAGCATCCCTTGGTTTTTCCACAGTCATCCACTCTGATTTTTGCAAATGGATCCACAGGAGGAGCAGTAGGGAAAGGGTAACCTGTATAATGAGAATAAATCATTACTAAGTAAAATACAAAGAATAAAAAGCAGTAACACTAAAAAGGGTTCCAATAGTATTTACTTCGTTTGCTGATAACTGAGCTGTTCAGACGAGGGACTACTTTGACACACGTGTAATGCCTTGCTCAGATGGTCCTGGATCCAGGTACCAAAGCAAAACTCACAACTGAAAACAAAAATTTTCTTAGGTTTCCTACATTCATCAAGAAAGGGAGAAGGATGCTGGGGCATGGCTTTGCTACACCAGGGGCAAAAGTTAACTTAAGGGAGCAGGAACATGATGTAGCGGAGTCAGCTAACAATTAAAGATCTCCAGATATCTCTTTGTGCACTCTTAGCCCCCTCAGGAAATCCGTAAGGGAACACAATCTGACTCCTTAGCTATAAATGACGATATTAAGTATAAACGGAGAGAACCAGATTCAGAGCTACAAGAATGGATACTAAAAGGACTTTACAATACACCCTCCATTAAGAAGTAAAATAAAACATGCATTGAATTTAAAGGTAAGAGTATCAAAACGGGGAATTGCCTGCAGTGATGACCTGCAATCGCATGTGAAGTAAGACCCAGAAGAGCCGGACAGTGAGCGTTATGACCCCAAGCAATCCCCTCATCCCGTCTGCTCTACGATACTGTGAACATTTGCAAACAGACCTTTTCTGTCTTGACTTGTAGAAGTTTGTGTCCGTTGCATGAACAGAAGATATTTTGATAGGACGTTCTTCTATTTAGCCAACTGATAACTAAAGTGCTAGTTGTGAAACTAGAAAGTCCTCTGAAAGTGTTTCATTGACTAGGAAATAAACACCGCAGTTCGTTACAGCATCTGCAAGCAAAGGTTTAGCCTACACAACTTTAGGCATTTGGGAGCTCTGATTTGCTTTCCTAAATTTCTGGCAATGCCAATGGAGAGAGAAAGTATGCTGTAAACTGCAAATTACAGCCTCCATCAATGTTATTAGGGGCCTGGGTAAATTACCCAGCATAAATATATAAAGTTGGCAAAATATCACCGCAACCTGTAGCGGGGCATCACTGAAAGACTGGCCACAGGACATCCTATCGTCTCACTTCTTCCTTTTTTTTTTTTCCCCTCAAATGTATCAAATAACCGGTTTTCAATGCAGCCTAGCCACAAAATTGGAGTTTTAACATTCTGCCATTTGCAACTTAAAATAAAAAAGCCACAAACCCCAGACGCCTCTCCTGTATTTCTTACACAAGACATCACAGAGCATCTCGAAAACCACCAAACACAGGACTCCTTCGAAGTTAGCGGCCCGAGAAGCTTTTCACCAGAGGGTTTGCACCTTGGAAGGCGAGCCACCGCCGGCCGGCCCCGCTCAGCGGGACGGGGACAGACCCCGGGCCCCTCCCGGCTCCTGCCGCGGCCCCGCGGCCCCCGGCTCTGCCGCCCTGCGTGGGCTGCCCCGGCCCTCGCCTGGGGGAGACTCCCGGGCCCAGGGAAGCCGCCGCGCCGCAGCCCGGCGGGGAGCGAGGCGCCAGCCGTGCGGAGGGCCCGGCC